>RJWM01002543.1:0-127021 GCA_004363535.1 Dasyprocta punctata | reverse complement strand
CATAATGACCCATATCTTTCCACTGGGCTTTATCTTCCAACATCACACCCAGTTATAAATCCATCAGTGAATTAATTCAGTATCACAGCATGATCCAGTATCACATACCTATGATCCAGTATCACATGTCCATGAATCAGTATCATACACCCAAGAGCCACCAATGAGTGCATGAGGCTATGGGGGGACATCTAGATACTCACCATAATAGGACCTTCTGACAGTTAAGCTCAATAATCGACCTGACTGGCTTGAGAACCACCTAGGAGATTAGCAAAGCACACTTATGGGTCTGTCTGGGCAGGTCACAGAGGCATGATCTTGAGTACTGTTATATCTGGTCTGTGGCCCGTTCCCTTCTTGTGTTCTCCTGCTCTGCTTCTGGTCATAAAGTGAACAGCTTTTCTCTGCCAAGCCCTTTCACCATGATATTTCTGCCTTGGAATCAACCTTGGACTGAACCTTCTGAAACTAGGAGCAAAAATAAACCTTTTCTCCTTTGGTTGTGTATGCCAGGTATTTGGTCCCAGTTACAAAGAGCTGGCCATTACAGGACCCCTAGGCCCGAACCAAGGAGCAGCCAAGGACAGATGCTGGGGGTGGAGTGTGGACAGACCTTGGGTGATTGGGCTGGGACATTCACCTGCAATCACCCCAAAAGCCTCTCACAGTGTGGAACAGCGCCTAGGGTGAGGAAATTGGCAGGTGGGCAGTCAGCCAGGGATACTCCTTTTACCACTCCATTTGAACACAGAATTAAGGGATCTGAATTCTAAGTGAAAATCGACTAGCAGGTTGTTGTGATGGTATATTTGTCAAGGCTGAATGACAGAATATATTTATTTTCTTCTCTGTCAGCTTGACTTACAACTTTTCAATGAGTAGACACATGGAATAAAGCCCTCTACTTGTGCTTTTACTTGGGACCCTGCAAATATTATGGGTGGGTGGTCTTCAGAGTAGGGCTGTCCCAGTAGCAGACAGCTTGTCTTCCTTCCAAAGATTTATAGAGGAGAGTCAGCCAGTGTCTTCATTAGTCTTTGCTGTAAACCCAGCCCCTTTGAGGTTCTCTTTGTTAAGTGTGGATCCTAAAGTGACAGACCAGAGAGGGGGCTTTTCCTCCTGTGTGAGTTACCCTCCCTGGGCAGGACCCGGGAGGCCCATCAGGAACCAGGTGTGGCCACCCCGGGATCCTTGCCAGCACAGCAGGAACTCTAGGCCCTACAAGTCTCTGCTGCTCTGCCCACAGTGGTGGGTTCCCGCCCATGCAGCCTCTTCCTCTTTCATTGACAGCTTGGGTGCTGGGGCAGGGAGTGCACACATTGCCCAGCCCCTCCTGTGTCTACACTCCCAGAGCCAGCTTAGGGCCCATGTGAATTCTGCCTGTCGGGTTTGTTCTGGCTGCCCTGGCTCATGAAGCTTCAAAGGCCGTGCATAGAGGGAGCCCAGTCAAGGCCACCACATCACAGAGGGAGGGATGGAAGAAGGAAAGAGATTGGCCTCAGAGAGCCACTTCCCTGCAGCACCTCTCTCTGGTCTCCATTATCTCTCGCTGCTCCCAGGATTTCATCCACTGGTTCTCGGTTCAGGTGGGATCGCTGTGACTGAAACCCTGGCCTTCCTTGTGCTGTCCTCAGACTGAATGATGCACCTTGAGGCTATTCCTGAGAAGTTATCTCATGTAAGCAGCCTTGTGTCCACTCCTCACTCTATCATTTTTCCCTAGACTTTGTTGTCCATGCCTATGAGTTCACTTACTGCCTAAGCAGAGTCGAATCTTAAAGCTGACATTTCCACCTCTCTCCTCGGAGGTCCTCTATTTGAATGTGTATGTGTCTGCCTCCTTGATGTCTCCACTTTGGTGTTTCAAAGTCACCTCAACTCAGTGGCTGTACTCAAATTCTTTTACTCCAGACTTGGCCTTTTTCCAGTTTTGCCTAACGTGATAAAAATTTCCACCTGCCATCACATCGAACAACCAGAAACTCATGCCATCTCTCATACTTTTTTCTCCCTTATTCCAACCTCAGGTCCAATCCATTACCAAGTGCATTGCATTTACTTCCTAAGCATTTTTTCACTCCATGTGATTCTGTTTGTCTTTACTGCCACTTTTTTCTTGATCAGCTTTTTGTCACTCAGACCTGTGTGGGAGCCTGGTCCTTCCATAGTCATTCCTCCCCTTTCTGCTGTATTCTCTGCACAGCATCCAGAGCAAGTTTTTGGGAGTATCACTCTTTGAAAATATTTCAGTGCCTTTCCATTGCTCTCCAGATAAAAGATGAAAGTCTTAACATGGCCAAGAAAGCCTTTCACATGTAGCGTCTGGCATTGTCTCTGCCCTTGCACCACACTCTTCCTCACTCATTGTATTCCTGGCTTCTTATAGTTCCTCTGATATCTCTATGCTGCCCCAAGGATTGGCACTAGCTGATTTCTCTGTTTGAAGCACTCTTATCTCATCAACATAAGTCAAATCACAGTCAGGATTTTCTCAGGGAAGCTCTTTGTGACTTTCTTGAGTAGGTAAAACTTCTTGTAATGAAGTCTTACTGCATCATTTTTCTCTCCTCAGTACTTATTACACTTCGGATTACACACTGATCTGCATGATTATTTAATTAATCCCTATATTTTACTCTGGACACTGAGTTCCATGAGGGCAGAGACTAGCGTGTGTTTTTGTATCACCTGGCATGATGCTCAAAACAGACCAAGTATTAAAGTGTTCTAGAATGTGTTGCATGGATAGTTGTGCAGATTGGTGCAAGAAAGAAAGGATGAAGGAGGAGGGATATTCATTTAATGGGTTTGTTGAACAAAGTCCGAAGCTAAATGTCTCTTACATTTCTGTTTTATGTTAAAATGGCGATGTAAATTGAGAACATTATGTTTTCTTTCTTTGGAAGGCAGAAAAGGAAGACCCTTTAATAAAGGCCAGGACTAGGCTTTAGTTCAAGGACATGGTTGGCAGTTGTGTGAGCTGTGGCCTTGAAGCCTGAGGCAGCAGATGTCCAAAGTCAGGTCCTTTTGTCATCTTCCAGTCAGCACCAGAGTGTCAGTACCATGGACAGGACCAGGCCCTGTCCAGGAGGTGGTGTGTGTTCAGAATCCCGGCTTAACAAAAGGGGCAGGGCTATTCCTGTCTCTAGGTGGCAGGGAGCTGGTTTCTATTTCTCCACTGGGTGTCGCTGCTGCCCAGGGCGCTGCGTCTCCCAAAGCGGGAACCAGGAAGGAATTATATGGACCAGTCTACACTAGAGAATGCTGGCTGGGGGCCTAGTTGTGGGTTGCAATCTTTGTGTGCTACTGTTACAGAAAAACCAATATCAAACTGAATGGAAGATTCTTTGTACTGAGGAATCTAGAAGGCAAATTGTTTATTGATCATAATGCCAGAGGGCTAGTGGGACCAAGTCCAAATCACTAGCATTGAGGCAATTTTGGGTTCAGTTTAAATACAGTTTGCAAGCAGTAAGTACAAGGCATTAACTGATTGGCTACATGGATTGAATTAAATCATATATGGGATCCACATTTGCTTAAAAGGAATTGTTTATCATAACATAGGAACACCCTGGAGATGGGGAGGAGGTTCAAGCAGAGCAAGCAGTGTTAAAAAGTATCTTTGACTGGGTTACTTCGGCCCAACCAGAGTCCTGAAAGCCAGTTAGAAGCAATATATTTTCTTAATTAAGGGAAACATAAGCTAAGAATAGTCAAATTGGCCCAGCGCATTATCAGAAGAAAAGCAAGACCTAGATAGTCAAGGCTGACTTAATTTAGTAGGGTGTTTACATGACAGGCAGCAGGAGCATAGGCAGAGGCTATTTGATTTTAACTTGCTACACCACGTCCATAAGTTTGTTATTCTATAAATGTGCCTTTACTAATCATGTAATTGTGCCATTACAATACTTAATAGGCAGTGTTCCCACTTCACCTCAGTGGTAAGATTAGGATAGAGGGAAGTTTTCTGGTGGAACATTCTGCTTACAGCTGTTTCCTGCACCCAGGAGCTAGTGTTTTCTGACCATACTCCTTCATCCTCTGTAGACATCTGAGCTGGGAGGAACACAAGCACTCTCTGAAGGAGGGTTGAAAAGAAAATTTCTTAGCGTTCAATTCCCCTGACCCCCTCTTTGGGCCGTTGCAGGGAACAGGTGAGCACTGCCTGGTGAGTGCTCAGTGTGCTCAGCCACTGGGGCTTCCAGCTTCACAGATCAGGGACACAGACAGAACAAACACATGCAGACCTGGTCCTCGGCACCTTCCCCTGAAGGAAGTACATGGCAAAGAAGATAGAGCCTTTCAGGGCATTGGTAAGAGAAGAAGCCATCCTCAGAGGGCTCAGGAGTTAACTGTACAAAGATATCATGAAAAGTTGAAAGACAATGGTGCTGTCATGGCTCCTGTGCATGGAGTGGCCTCACAGAGTGTTGGTGTAGGTGAGCTCACCCTCCAGGAGTCCAGGGCCATAGCACTGCCTCCCACCCAGGTGCAAGTCAATACTGTTAGCTAACATTCTGTTCAGCCCCAACAGGCAACTCTGGAGCTGTAGAGTGACCTGACTCTTTCTTCAGACTATAGGAGCTGAAAGGGGAAGGCAGAAGCCTGGGCCTAAGGCTGCTTTAGAGAAGATTAGAGCAACTGGCTAGAATGAGGAAAGCTAACACCAGAGAAGAGCAGCCTCCAGTGCTGCAGAACATGCATTTCTGAATAGGAGCCCCAGGTTCTATCACATAACCCAAATGACCTCAAGGATGCCATGCTACATTCCCACTATGACCATCTTGGAATATAGATCTGTCCCACCCCTCCGCCGACCAGCCTTGAATTGAGTGACTTGACTGTGCTCTCTATGCCCAGAAGCAGATTAGGGAAACATGTCATTGACTGTAAAATCAATAAAAATATCATCCACCAAACATCCTAGACACAGCTTTTAAAAAGCAAAGAGGTGCAAGACCTTGGCTAATCCATGGACCTCCCTGAGGAGTGCTCTAGCCTCCAAAATACATAATGAGATTTTCAAAGTTTTATGGAAAAGACAGTTCTGTGCCTGTCCTTATGGCCACAGCAGCAGTGCCTGCCCCGAGGTCTTCCAGACTCTCACACTATCAGTCCCACACTCAGGTTCAGGAGACCAAAACCTGGCCTGTGCTTTCAGAAGTCCTCTGTTGTTTTATAACTAGAGCCTTTATTAGTGGAAGAAGGGTATTGAGTGTAGTGACCAGCTGCAGCTCTAGATGTTCCCTGGGGGAGGGACGGTGAGAGAATGAGAAAATAAAGAAGAGACAAAAGCTGGGATCAGGTGGAGCCCTTACTCTCCTGATGTGAGAGAAGGAACTGTTCAACCACTGTAGCACATTTATTTATACCCTCCAAAGAAGAATGTCAATTTCAACCCTGCTGCCTAGCAACTAGTTTGCCTGGCTGGCCTAAGCCCCTTGCCTTCTTGGTGCTGGAATGGCTTGTTTACAGGGCTTGTTTTGAGCTCTCTCTTGTGTTTTTAGGGCTGGTCTTCCTTTAGCCCCACACATGTGTTCAATCTCCAGCTTCAAGGACTCCCTACAATTGAGGTTCACCTCTTTCTGACAAAGACTTGGCTCAAGAGATCAAAAGCACAATTTAATGACTAAGACAAGGTGAATAACCTCAGATAATTTGATTTAATCCAATTGCTATTGCTATCTATTGTGTGTCAGACACAGTGAAGAAGAGAAATGGTGAGCAATGTGGCTTGAGGGGACAGATCTGAAGTGTATCATAGGCCAGGTTAAGGGTTAGTTTTACTTTATCTTTCAAGTTCAGGGGAGACAGGAGAGTACTAAGAGAGGACATGACCTGATTTATGTTTTAAGAGATAATCTGGACTACTGTGCTTCAAGTCAAATGGAGAAAACTAGGCTGTCATGTGGAATATAAAGAAGCTGATGGGGAATTGAAAGAGGAGCAAAGAAGGTGGCTTAGATGAGGTAAATGTAGTTGCTACCAGAAGTATACACACATGAGTAATATTTAGGAGGTGAACTTGGCAGAACTTGAGGAGACTTGCATATGGCAGACCAGTCACCAAGGATGATGGCCAGGCTGTGGTTTGGGTCATTTGGTAGATATTGGGGTCATTCACTGAAATGATCAGACTGAACCAAGTAAGTTTCCTCCTCTGGGCCCTACTTTTTTCCATGGTTTTGTCCAATTTTCAGAGTTTCAATTTCTACTTCTCAGAATGTAGACAGACCAGTGGAAGGATTAACAGAAGTTAGTTACATAAGCTATAAGACAAATGGTTACAAATGACTAATTGCCTGATATGCCTGTTTCTGTTAAGCCACCATGGGGTAATATCTGTATTTTGCAAGACTGAACTCAAAGAAGTAAATTCCTGCAGTGTGTGAGGTCCCAGAAGAGCAGAGCAAAACTTGTACCAGTTGAGAAGGAGAAAATTCAATTTTCTTTTAAAGCACTAGTTATCTTGTTCTTTCTATTTATTTAAGTCATGCTTACATTGTATATTATTTAATAACAAGTAAAGAAAAAATGTGATGAAGGTCCTGTAAATTGAATTTTAAAAGCCCAGTACTCATGTTAGCTATGGGTAGTGATGAGACATTGTGGGATCATCCACTGCAATAAGTGTGCCACACTGGTGCAAGATGTGAGAGGGGGAAAGGTTCTGACTTTGTGTGTGTGTGTGTGTGTGTGTGTGCGCACGTAAGAACCTTCTGTACTTTCTGTTCAAGTTTGCTGTGAAACTAAACTTTTCTTTCTAAAAAAAATCTAATAAGCCAGGTGTGGTGGTGCACATCTGTAATCCCGGCACTTGAGAGGCTGAGGCAGAAGGATCGTTGCAAGGTCTAGGCCACCCTGGGCTACAAAATGAGTTCAAGACCAGCCTGAACTGTATAGTGAGACCATGTCTCAAAATGACCAAAAAAAAGTCTAATAAAAAAGAGTTAAGTTTTTGGGTTGGCATTCTAAGAAAGAGATCAGGAGACTTATTTTTCTGAAAGGACCATATAGCGAATTATTTTAGGCTTTGCTGCTTTGTTACCACTGCTCAACACTGCTGTGGTACAATGGCATAATGCATAATTAGCAGGAGTGGGATTAGTTCCAAAAGAACTTTACTCACAAAAGTAGGCAGTAGATCAGGCTTGCTCCTTTAACTGTAGTTTGCCACCCTCTGTTCCCTGAACTGAGATTCAATTAAGCACGAGAATGGAAATTATGTGGATTATGAATTTACAAGTCAAGCAGTCTGTGAGCCACCAGAGCAACTTTCCCGAGATACACCTATTAAAATCTGAAGGCAATAATTTTGCAAATCCAAACCTAGAATTCTACAAATCCAATTCTGGGGAAACAAACCAGGGCTATGGAAAGGTGTTAGAAGACCAAAGCCTCTGTGGCTAATATTCATTTTTCATGTTTTGTATCAAGTGTGTGAAATTATGTACAGATATTCCTCATTGAGCAACCTACCTGTTTAAAGACTGTTTAGATTTATGACTCACATTTGGAGTTAAGATGCAGAAACATGAGCAGAATTGTGGCCTCATGGTGGATTCATATGCAACACAACAATGATTTGGTCAGTGATTATATGTATAAGATTGAAGTCCCTTAAGATTGTAATGGAGCTGAAAATTTCCTATTGCCTAATATTTTTATATATCTTTTGTATGTTTAGATTCATACTTATGCTTGTATTACAATTGCCTAAATCTAGGATAGTATTGATATGGGGTATATGATACAAGGATGATATAGGACCTTCAAATAATATAAGGGAAATATAATTCTCAACCTGCTAGATGTCTGAAAAGCCGAGTGTGTATATTCTCTAAAACTGAGGAATAAATTCTAGGAAAAACAGAGGTCAAGAGAAGGAAAAATTTATTAGGAGAAATATAGTTTCTGTCTAAGAGAAACAGAATGGGCCCCAGAAAGTAGATTGACTGCCAATCCCACTTCTCAAGGGGTTTTATTGAGCAAAGCCACAATGTGAGGCCAGTTCAGGTGGGACAAAACTATAGTCAACTAGGAAGATAAAAGTATAGTTGTTTAAGTAATATTGACCCAATGAGAAGTCATAATGTGGATGTGAGATGGACCAAAACTGTGGGCAATCAATAGGATTTCAACAAGTAGAGTCACTTAGGTAATATTGATTAAATGGTGATCAAATGAGGAAACAAGTCATCTAGCAAGTATACATGGACCAACAAGGATTTTCCAGGAAGGAATGAGTTAGGGAGGTTTTAGTTCCCAATCCAGTGTGATTGGTTCTTGTTTAGACTATCGATCACTTCTGTTCATCCCTAGGGGAAGTATGTGGGTACAGTCATTCCTCTTTTTATTGAAGCCTGACCTTCAGTGCATGTGTCTCCAGCCACAATTGTCTTCTGTGGTGAGAGTCCAGCCCTGTCTAACTGCCTGTAATATTTATAACTAACTTAGCTGTCTGCAATATTCCCCTGTCTAAAGAGATATCCCTAACTGCAGTTAGGGGAGAAGGGGTATAGTTTCTATCTAGCTGCTTTGAGCTGAGAAGTATCGATGTAGGGGATACTGTAGTAAGAGGCCTTTTCCAGTGAGCAAATCTAATGGATCTCAGATAGAAGTCAAGTTATGAACTCTCTTTACAAGGTCAGTCTGGTGGATCCCAGTAAAATGAGTCTAGTACAACTGTCACTGGTTCCATATACATACTAAGTTGGAGTTTGGCAGTCTCTAGACAAGAATAAGCAAATTTTCTAATAAATTAGAGCATATATAATTAAAGTATGAGCACTAGAACAGAAAAGTAGGTTGGGGACTGGAATAGTGACCATAACCTGCTGGCCCTTAGACCACTCTGGTGATAGAAATTTTGTTATAAGTCCTTCTAGTTTTAGCTGTAAGAAGGACAGTTTGGTAGTTTTGAAGGATAGTTGTAGCCAAAAAAAAAACTTAAATATACTCACTGAGCTTTTATAGCTTCTATCACATAATTTTCTGCTGGGTGTTTAAGACCAAGTTAAAATGAGACCCATGTTAATCAAAATTAGTCTTTTTCTGACTATCAAATTCAGTTAAGTCTCATCAGACACTATTTTTGGAATCCTGTAAAGATCCCCTAGCTCATCTGTCAGTGTGAACCATCAGGATGGGTCATGATATTGCTTGACCATATTGTTTTCTGTGAAAGCTTGGGAGACTTGTCTGTCTTGGTGACCCTTCTTTGGCACACTGTACACTTGTTGATTCTTGTCTTTTGGGTTCCAATAATCTCCCTGTTTAGGAGGTTGAGTGACTCACCAAAGTTGTAGGATCTCATAGAAAAGGTTCCCTCATGTCTTGGGCCCTTTTTGACCTTGGAGGGTCAAAACATAAATATTGGCTGTTCTCTTAGGCTAGTTACCTTTCTAGTTTTGGTCTCTAAACTTTAGTAGTTGAACACCCAGAAGAGAAGTTCAGTAACATTAGTATTGAAGTGAGGGCAGTGAGTTCAAGTACTATGATTTTATCTGGATATCAAGCATTCAAAATATAAAGCATAGCTAGAGGACTGTTATTTCTTATCAACCATGGTTGTTTTAGTAGTTGTATCACTGCAGAATGTTAACAGGTAACAGTTATATTGTTTACAGAGAAAACTTGAGATCAAGAGCTACACATTGTACTTCAGCATGACAATCATGATGACATTATTTTCATACCATACTTAAATATTCATTTTAGTATAGAATAGCCTTGTTGTCAATATCTCCACCTGATCACAAAATATTAAATGACACAAAGAAAACTATCACCTAATTTGCTATCCTTTAATAGAATGTCATTTGAAGAAAAATGTACTAGCCTATAAATACACCTCAGAAGTTTATAATATCTAGCCTTTAATTTTAGTGTGTGATATTGTTCAAGCTGTTTGGTACCTGAGCATCCCTAAGTGTAGTAATGCATATAGCATAAGATTTTTTAAGGCTATTATTTTCTGGATTGACAGGTACCTCTTATCACAAGTAGCTAGAGCACAAGAGAAAGGCAGATATCTGAGTCTAGAAAATGTTATCACCATAAACAATGCTGCTTTTATCTCTGTTCACCCAGAAGGCATGAATGTATTTAGTATACCATGAAGTTAGCAGTAATGAGTATCACAGCTATGTGAACACCTTTGTCCCTTAATTTAGTTTTGTACCAAAAACATCTTTGAGTGAAACCTTATTGTTTTGCCCACAGAAACTTAACATTTTCATGATGACCAAGGTACACATATCACAATATGTTTAGCAACTTTTATTGGGGTGTGTCTCCCATAAGGCTATAGAAATTATTGGAGTCTCATTAGTTAACAAAGACTGGGATAAAAATATTTCCAGGCAGCTGCTCCTTTACTCGCTAAGAGAAATCCTGTCCAGCAGTGTCCTTAAACCTAAAGAGTTTCTATTTAATTGTTTTAACAAACTTTTAGATGACCTGTGAGAACCACATTATAACAATTAACACATTATTTTTGACCAGTGAAAAACCCCCAAGTTGTTGTACACAGATAACAATACGTATTGTATTTGTGAAATCAGTCTTGACATCATTTTGATCATCTGGCAACCTGAGTAGAAGCATGTATTTAACTCTAAAGACATTTACCTACAAGCCAATTTAAATTATAGACAAATATTTTAAGAATCCAAAAAAGGCAAAAGAAAGGAAAAAATTGTTGAGTTCAAACAATACAGGTGTAAGTATTGTAACCAGTCACAAATTGAACAAATAGACAGATAGACATAGGAAAATTGTTAATAAACCAGAGTACACTCAGATGTATTTGGCCATGTTGAATTATAACAACTCCTTTATAGGTTTTTTAAGTTTGTCACCATAAATAGATAGACTAGTCTGAACTTCTTGTAGGTCAATTAGCAGAAATCTCTTGTAATAAGAATCAGAAGGAAGAAGACAACTAGCCAGCCTTCCTGGTGAGTGCTGTGAGCTGTGTGAATTCCAGGAAGAGAAAGATCAGTGCCTCCCGAGAACCCGCCATGTTGGGTCAGGGAGGATCCAACCAGAAGACAACTAGCCAGCTTCCTGGTGAGCAGTGTGAGCAGTGCAGATTCCAGGAAAAGAAAGATCAGCGCTTCCTGTGAGCCTACCGGCACATGGTCTGAGAGTCAACACCCCTCCCCACCCCCAGCAACCTGCTGTTTCAGAGGACTGGCTAAGTTGATAGCAACTAAGGTACATAAAGCACCTAAATACTTGTATTGTTTGGTTGATTTTTCAGGCCTTGGGCCAACAGTCTGAGCATCTCTTGGGAGGATGACAGTATGCAACGCAGCAAATATGGGGGATTCCCTTCTATCTTGTCTTTGAGGCCCAATATTGTTCTTAATGTTTTGCTTTCTTCTGCTTAATTGTTTTGCTTTATTCAGTATCCTGTTTTTGTTGGTTTTATTCTGTTTTGTTTTGATTTGATTTTGCTATACCTGATGGAATGGTCAACTATTGTGAAGATAACAAGATATACTATGGTAACCATTGTTGTTTCCCTATTATCCTACTTTGAAGTTCTGTACCAGTTCTACTGCTTTGTTTGGATTGATTTTGTTCTGTTATGTTTTGTTGGATTTTACTATCTTTAAAATAAAATTAAAACAAAATTAAGGATCAGAAGGAATAAAAACCTTTTACACCTATGAAAGAAAAAACAGTTTTTAAGACAGGTCCTAAGTTGACAGTTTATCTGACTGGAATATCCTCCTATATAGGCCTCCCATTGTTTTGATGGCCATAGTTGTCGGATAGCCACAGATGATAGCCAAAACTTCTGTTCTGATGACCACATGTAACTGTTTCCTCTAAAGGAACAGTCTGTTAAAGGTAATTTTTACTATTTTTGAGGAGGGTGGTGTGCAGGGCAAGTTTGGATGTAGAAAGAGACTAGGTGGCACTCTTTGGAGCTAAGCATGAATTCCAAACAGTGGAGGAAGAAGGCCTGCCAAGGTTCCAACCTGCTCTGCTACAAATTGCCACCCGTGATAGTTTTTCCCATTTTGCCTGTGATTCTGGGACCATACTTAGCTCTAGGCCTTCCTTTGTAGAGTCTCAGTTAGAATATCTCCAAGAATAGTGGTCAGTCTGGCAAGATGCTCTGGGGAAAAATCATGAAAAGAGAGGCAGTCCTCTGGGGAATGGGGATATGCTTATTCTTTAATACTTGTTCATATTTAAAACTGTTATTAAATTCATAAGGTTTCCTAGGAATGTTTTGTTCTATTAATGAACTTACCTGTGTTATAAAAATCAGTCAGTCTGTCCTGTGCAATAAAAACCAATCAGCATCATTCTTGAGGAGAGAGGGAAGAGGAGTTAATCTCAAGTTCTGTCTAAGGACTGAAAGACAGATAAACTTGGACTAAAATTTTACATCTATTCTTTGAGAGTTTTAGGATTAAATGTAGGCCAGTTTTCAAACATGACCCAGAGATAAGTGAAGGTCAGTTTCATACTGGAAGAGTCCCAGGGTGGGGAAATTCACCATTCTGGAAACTTGGTCCTGAAATCCAGCAGCGACAAAAAAGAGAATTGAACCTTGGACCTTGGACCAAATACTATTGCAAACTGCATTATTTTTCTGGGGCAAGGGTAGTAAAGAAGGCACAAAAGAGTGATTCCAAGTATGGCACAAGAACTAAATCCTAAACATCTCAGATCCAGAAAGACAAGATCAAGAGCTTTTCCCAGGGTGGATTTCTAATCCTTAGCAAAACATGCATCCAGAGATAAACTCTGTGATTGACTCAAATGGCCTTGTCAAGAAGAAAATTAAACCAATAATCAAAGAACCTGAAAGCCTGCTTTTTAACCTTTTGAAAAAGAGAGAGAAAATGAAAGTGTTTCAGCTATTTTGTTTTAGGGCTTTCTTTCTATTAAATGACTCTGAATAAAAAGTTCTAAAATCCAAGTCTTCAAAAGAGATCTCTTACCTCTGGAGACAGACAGAAACAGGTAATAGTCCAGAAGAAATCTCGGTCCCAGGAGAAATCTCAGCAATAAGACAAAGAGGTTTTTTGAGACATTTTGGATTCTCTATCTAGTCACCTAAGCAGCTGCTTTCCATAACAGTGCTGACTAGGTTCTATTTAACCCTACTCTGAAAATATTTATCCTGGTTATCTGTAATACACTTAAGAAACTCACAGATTAAAATCTGCACTCATTATCTTTCACTAGAAGTCAATGTTTGAATTAAGCATAACATTACATCTTTCTAGTCTAATTCTTAGGTCTAAGTAAGTCCTCTAAAGACCCCAATGTACTTATCAGGGTCATCCGAAAACTTTCTTAGATCTTGCTTGATCTGTTTTAGATTACAGAGAAAAAGATATATGAACATGGGTAGTTTCAAATTCCTCATTCACTTCCTGTAAGGGATATTTTCCTTGAGAAGCTTGAACAAAATTAGCTAAGGATACAGACAGCCTTGCTGAGGCTTTAATTATGGCTGACCTAGAAGATCCACCCGTTAGGGACAAGTAGGGGAAACCTCAGATTCAGTAGTAGTTGGCTAGGTTCCAAATGGTGAAGAAGAATAGCCTCAGGCTCAGTGATAGTGGATACCTTTAAGGCCAGAGGTGTCTGGTTTTTCTGTTGCCTACATTTACATAATTAAGGAGTATTTTTACATGCAAAGAAAGTCTAAACCTAACATAATTCTAACCATTTCTTCCTCTTTCTCTCAGTATGATTCTAGTTGTAAAATTGTATCATAATTAATACATCCCTCTACATTCCATTTTGGCTCTAGGGTGTAGACAGGCCATGTATGGGTACAACAGTTACTAAATGGCTTTCCTTTAACATGTAAGGGTCACACATACCCCTGGGATTTCAAAAGCATTTCAAAGGATTAAGAGATTTTGACATTGAGTCTATCATCAATGCAAGAGAAAAGAATTAGTGTTCCTTGTAATATATCCTCAAGGTGTCCCTGAGGTGACTCTCTCCAGAGCAGTTAACTGTTGTCTGGAGGATAGAAGTTATGTCATTGCCAATTATCCACCCTTCCTGGTTCATTACCCTATCTTCTCTGGGAAATTGAATTGTTAAATCCAGCAGGTGTTTTTAAAAGTACACATTACAGTTGGTCTCAGCTGTAATGGTCATGCTTAAAGAAGAAAGCATTGTTTAGCACTAAACTACTGTTTTCTAGTTCTTTGGAGGAAGAGTGAGACAAATAGAACAGAAGGCAGCCCTTTTCATCCTGTAAAAGAGGTCAATCACCTCTAGAGACAGAGTCAAATAAATGGCTTGGAGAAATCCTGTCTTGAGTTCTAGAATGAAGATGCCTCCAAGGCATTAGTGCTATCTATCTAATCACCTAGGGAAGTTTTCTTAGCAGCAAGACAAGGCCACACTTTTTCAAGTTGATGTTAAAATTTTTACATCTCTGAAGCTCACAGGTTAAATTTATATCCATCACCAAGCAGCCAGGGTTCACATGTTAGTAAAGGCACACCTATCAGTTTTCTTCATGCATGTGAAAGAAGAGAAAGGCTGACTAAGGTCTCTTTTAACTCCTAGTATGTGTAAGGCACAAATGCAAATCACTCCCTGATAGCTGCTTTCCTCTGTGAAAGGCAAATTATTGTTGTAGGCTGCCTCAGCCTGACTTTCTGAAGGGAGGGGCAGTCTAGCAACAGAGTGGTTCTAAAGTTAACTCCCAATTAGTTGCAGAAAACTTAGAGTTTCTAACTTACTAGAGGAGAGAGAAAAGTCAGAATCTTTAGCTCAGTGGAGGCTCTAACAGCATGGTCTCTGGTCATTCTGAGACAGAGGATACCAGAAGGTCCCTGAAAAAGTTACCTCTCACCTCACTGAAGAGTGCAAGTGGGGATATAGATAAGTGGATAATTTTCTGCTTGTTACCCAGTTGGGTTGTTGGGACTCAGTTTACACTGAGGAACCTTTGGGTATCCACTAGAGAATAGCCCTGACCTTTACCCCTCAGTTATCCTCTCAGCTTCCAACTAGTTCCATGCAACCAGAGATTTGTCTCCAAACTGCTATTTGTTTTTTAGTTCTGTAAGGGACAGATAAAAGTCTAAGTTGCCTAAAACCCTTAAGAAATCATCACATAGCATTTTATAAGTTTACAGTAAAAGTTTCGAAGTCCACAACTTTTTAACAAAAGTATTTTCTTCCCCTACACACATAAATGATGAGAACCAGACCTAGGATGGTAGGGAGAGAGAGAGAAAGTTGGGAATTCTCCCTTAGACTAAATGTATTTTGGTCCATTAAGTATTGTGCTGAGGGAAATAACTCCTTCTGGTCTTACCCAGAAGTCAATATTTCCCACAGGATCTCTGGTTCAGTTTCCCAAGGAAGACTGTTGCATAGAACACTAAGCCAGGATGTGGCTTTTATGTGTGTTCTCCTGAGTGGACAAAATTCTGATGTCTCATCTGACCCAGAGATGAAGTATGTGTTCCTCATCTAAGATGACTTCCCTGTCTTTGGTGTTAGCAAACAGTCATTCTCTATGGTCTCAATTTAAAGGTTCTTAGTTGTTGGGTAGGAGGAAGAGCTTGGAGTAGTTTAGTGTTTGTCTCTCTCTACTCTTACACACCTCCAAAAAAGGAAAGTGCAAAATGGCAGGGAAAGATCAGAAATGATTGTCTCCTCACCAGCAGATCTGACCAGAAAGGAAACTGAGGCAAAAGTGGCTCAACATTTTCTCTATAGAGAAGGACCAGGCAAGTTTATCTCAGTGAAACTTTTTCTCCATGCCTTACAAACAGCTGTCAATCTATTGTCTTTCAACTGGCAGAAAGAGCCCTGTGGTTTATTAATAGGCATGTGTATTTTCTAAATATGAACTAGATTTCATAAAAAGACCCATTTTACCACATGTCATGCCAAAGTCCACTAGGGGGCATTCTAATACCGTTTTTCCCTAGTGCTGTTTGATAGACCAAATCACAACAGTCAGGTGAAACGTACTGCTAAATGTATTAGTTATTGAGAAAGAACAATTAATATTCACATGATTAAATCAATTTTACATGTCTATATCTGTTAATGTAAACAACCATTTTGAAGATAACGATACGCAATATTGCAACCATTGTCAAGTTTCTATCATCCTGTTTTGTAAACCTGTGATATTACTGTTGTGCATTTTCTCTAGTCGTTTGTCTCTTTTGCTTCTTGTCTTTCTTACATGTGTCTTTTTTTCTCTTAAAAAAAACAGTCAGGTGATACAAAGAGTGCTAGTAAATTCAACAACTAAGTTGAAATGCAAACTAGACAAAACTGGAATAAAATGTCCCCTTAGAGAAACATAATAATCTTCCCATACTTTCAACTTAAATTTATCACCATTTTAACAAAACGATGTGTATAAAAGCATAAAAATTTCAAGGATGTGCAATTGACAAAGGCAATGAATAAAAAATTTTGATTACCTAGGCAAGTCACAATCCAGAATCTGAAACAAAAGCAAACCCTTACATCCATCCAATTATCTTGGTGGGACCTCAAATGATATAGGGTGTATGATTTAGGAGTGACATAGGACCTCCAAATAATCCAAATGACATAAGGGAAAGAAAACTCCCACACTGCTAGATGTCTGATATGCTGAGTTAATGTTCTCTAAAACTGAAGACTGAATTCTAGGAACAACAGAAGTTAAGAGTAGGAAGTAATTATTGAGAGAAAGAAAAGTTTCTAGGAGGAACAGATGGGGGTCCCAAGTGGATGGCCCAGAAATCTACTTCTCAAGGGAGTTTTATAGAGTAAAATCATGAGATGAGGCAGGTATAAGGTGGGATAAAACTACAGTCGACTAATAAGACTACAAGTATAGTTACTTAGGTAATATTGATCCAATGGAAAATCACAAGGTGAGTGTAAGGTGGTGTGACAGAAAAGTTAAAATCAACAGTCTGGTGCTCTGTGAAGACAAGATGTGCTCACCCAGCCCAACACACAGTTAGACGATTAGACTCAGTTAGCCTTGACTGATCACATCAGCTGCAACTTAGAGATAATCTGACTTGACTCAGTCTGACCACATCTATCTGGGCTACCTGTACTGTCTGACATATAAACATATTCTATTTTCAAGGACTAACCAACCGAGGTAAACTATTCAAGGACATGCTTAGTTTCAACCACCCTCTCTGCCTCAGCTCCCTCCCTGTTTTCTCTCGCATTATGATAAACAACACCTCTGACTAACCTGCCTGGAACAAACCTGCCTGACAGCACATGACTTGATTCATGTAACCAACTGTATGATAACTTGCTATCAGCTGTTGTACTTTCTGCTTACAAAATATATATAAATCTCTGATTCAGTCTCAGTGCTGGTGATTTGGACTTGGTCCCACCAGCTGACTAGTGTAATAAATAGTTGTCTTCCAACTCCTTGGTGCAAAGGGTCTTCCATTTGGTTTAATATCAGATTTCTGCAACAGTAGTGCCGAACTATGGTTAACCAATAAGAGTACAAGTATAGTCTCAGGTAAAATTGATAAAATGGAGACCAAGTGGGGAAGCAAGTCACATAGCAAGTGTCCATGCACCCAAGAAAGATCTTCCAGGAACGAATGGGCTAGGGAGGTTTTGGTCCTCCACCTAAGGTGATTGATACTAATTTAGAATATGGATCCTGCTATTCATCCCTGGGGGAGGTATGAGTGTAGTCATTCCTCTTTGTCCTGAGCCTGACCTTCAATGAATGCACCTCCAGCCACAGGTGTCTCCTGCACTGACCTCACAAAGGCTCAGCCCTGTTTGGCTGCCAATAAAATTTCTAAATAACTTTGCTGTCTATAAGAGTATCATGCTGTGCAGGCTAATAGCCTGGAGCAATAGGTGGAGGCATCTCTGCCTAGGTTAAGACTACTCTGTGATGTTTGCACAATGACAAAATCTTGTAACACATATTTCAGTCTGTATCCCTATTGTTAGTGGTGAAAGATTTAATATGGCTTGATATATTCATTCAAATAGCATGAAGACTCTGTGTTATCACCTCTTCCCTGTTCCACATGTTGGCTTCATTCTCAGGCTCAAGCACCCTTGTGCGCAGCTGTAGTGACAGAGAGGGTGCCTCTCTCCCCAGTATCCCAGCACAAGCTTCTTGCATCTCCTTGGCGCTAGTGGGGCTGCACCAACATAGGGATGATAAAGGACCACCAAGTAATTCAAATAATATAGGGAAAATATTACAGCTTCTAATCTGGCAGACATCTGATACACAGAGTTCGTGTTCCCCAAAACCAAAGAATGAATTCTAAGGAATGGCAAAGGTTAAGATCAGGAGATATTTATTGAGTGGGAGAGATAGCTTCTGTCTAAGAGACAGAAGAGTATTAAGAAAGTAAGTTGTCAAGGACCCTACTTCTTAGGGAAAGCTTTATAGAACAAAATCGTGAGGCAGGTATAAGGTGGGGCAAAACTATGATCAACTAATAAGATCAGAAGCATAGCTGCTTAGGTAATATTGATCCAGTGGGAAAGCAAGTCACATAGCAAGTGTGCGTAGAAAGAGCAAGGACCTTTCCTGGAAGGGAGGATCAAGGGCTCTTTTTGGTCCCCTACCCAGGTGATTAATGCCTATATAGAATATCAAGAATTATTGTTTACCCCTCGGGGAGGTGTATAGGCATAGTTACTCCATCGTGTGTCTTGAGTTCTGGCCTTTAATGCATCTCCACCCACAGCTGTAATGTGTTCTTGTTGGTGGGGAGGGGGGGACTGGAAATTGAGCTCAGGACTTTGCACTTGCCAGGCAGGCGCTGTGCTGCTGAGCTGTATCTCCAGCCCTGTAATGTGTTCTTATCTTGTGCACTGACTCCTTGGAGGGCCTATTTCTGTCTGGCTTCCTATAATATTTCTACCTCACTTAGCTGTCTATGTTAGCACACCCTTCACTAACCCGAGGCCAAGCTGGGAGTTTGCAGTGCTCTGTTTGGCCCTGGCCCCTTGTACCTGGCAGCCGCAGGTGGAGTAAACTCTGCTTGAATGCGTGATCTGATTGCTACAGATCAGGAAGGTTCTTGAGAAGCAACTGAGAGCAAATTAAGTGAATTCTATGTGGCAAGACTGAAAGTTTCCACCTACCACAGAGTGACCTACTGTTTAGAAACTCTGTTGGCTGTCTTTATTCACGCAGTCAGGTGTGGTTTGTCAGTGCCCGGCTCTTGGCATAGGCCCTGCTATGACACAGTCACCAGTTGTCTGTTCTGAACAATGAACAGGCTGAGGCCAAGCCTTCCTGAGTATTCTGCTTGGCAGACAGGGACAGCATCTTCAGAAGGACCTGTCATGCATTGTATATGGTAAAAACCTATTTTCTTTATCCCCCCAAAGTGACTGGAAGATGAAGAACTGCCCCAAATTTGGGGTTATATATGCTAAAACACAATATCCTAGACTGAGTGGCTTGTAAACACCAGAAAATATTTGTTACAGTTCTGAAGGCTGCAAGTCTGAGATCAGGGTGCAGCATCCTCTGGCTGTAGTGAGGGAACTTTTGCAGACTGTAGTCTACAATTTTCTGTGTCCTCACGTGGTGTAAAAAGGGAGGGCTCCCTGGGGTCCCTTCTGTAGGGCCTTAATCCCATTTGTGAGGGCTCTGCCCATGTAACCATCATATCAGAGGCTTGGGTTTCAGTATAGGAAATTTGGGAGCCATTATGGTTTGGGTCTGGAATGTTCCCTAAGGGTTCTTGTGTTGAAATGTTGGAAACCAGCTGGATGTTGTTGGGAGGTGGTGGAAATGTGAGGATGTGAGTTCTAGCGAGACAAAGTAAGTCACTGGGGTTGTGCTCTTGATGAGTATATTGGGACCTTGGATTTTCATATTCTCTCTCTCTCTCTGTCTCTCTCTGTCTCTGTCTCTGTCTCTGTCTCTCTCTCTCTCTCTCTCTCAAACACACACACATGCAGTTAGAAACAGTGAAACTGAGGAAGTCACCACCTTGCACCCCTTTAATTTTTTAATTAAGTTTATTGGTACATTTTAGGTGTAAATGTCACATTCATCATAGGGAATTTGTACCTGTGCATTAATATATCTTGATTCTTTTCTCCCTCATTCCCTTCCTTCTCTTCAATCCCTCTTCTTCTCCCTATTTGCGAAAGCTTAGTTTCCATTTTTCCTTCTTTTCTCATTTTTTTTCCTTTCCTTTCTTTCCTTCTCTCCTAACCCTCCCTAGTTCCCTTTTCCATTTGAACATTTTCTTCCTGCTTTACAAATCCATTATACATTTCGGTCCTAATTTACACTTTTCATTTCTCACACTGGAGAAACAATGCAACATTTACACGTGTGTGTCTGATTTATTTCACGTAACAGTGATGCAGGGGAAATGCTAGATGTCAAATATGCCGAGTTTGTGTTCCCCAAAGTTGAAGAATGAATTCTAAGGACAATGGAGGTCAAAGTAGAAAAATTTGTTAGAGAAAAGAGATGGGGAAAGGGAATAGGTGGATGAAGAACAGGAATAGCTCCTGAGAGACAGGAGGGATCCCAAATGGGTTGCCCACAAGCCCAAATCTCAAGGATCATTTTATAGAGCAAAGTCATGAGGCAAATACAACATAGGTCAAAATTATGGTCAACCAATAAGATTGCAAGTATGGTTGCTTAGGTAATATTGATCTAATGGTAGCAAGGAAGGGTACATGAGTGACATCATTAACCTCGTTTGATAATCTATAGTCTTGGCCTTGTCTTTAGCCTTAGCAGTCTTAGTCTTAGTCCTAGTTTTAGTCTTAGTGGGAGAGGATGGCCCACCTTAATGAGGCAATAAGAAATCGCAAAAAGGTGATACCAATAATCCCAAACCTCCATTTATCCTTTAGGGAAATATGTAAAATTAACCATTGTGACTTTAATCTTTAGATGTACCTCCAGCCACAGTCCTGATTAATTCTAATTTTTTGAACTGACTCCCTCGAGGGCTCAGCCCTATCCTTCTTTGTGGCAAAGTAGTACTCCATTGTATAAAAAATTACATCTTCTCTACCCATTCATCAGTTGATGGGCACTTGCCACCCATTTAATTTTAAACAGCACTCTAGTGCCACTCTCCTTCCATTTTCCTAAGAGAGGTAGAGAATTTGATGCACTAGGCAAACACACATGCCTGTTGGATTTCCTAGCTTGACCTTCAGTCACATTCACCCCACTCCAGCCTCATTAAGCGTTCATAAATATGCAATACATGTCATGCATCTAATTAAGATCAGAGTGAATTCTGAGACAGGCATGTGTATTGAGAGCCCCTGAGATGACTCAGCACCCTGTCAATCCTTCCTATCAACCACACCTAAAGACTCAGGCGAGCACCTGGGCAGAGGTGCATGCCCTTTAAATTCTGAAAGCTTGATTTATTGGGGGCTGCTGTTGCTGCTGCTGTGCATTGTGAACTCTGTGCTTTTGCCTTTCTGTCACCCCAGCATCACTTCTCTGTTCATGCTGAATTTTTGACAGCACGGACTTGCCTTCAGCACGACTTCCTGTGACCGTCAACAAAGGTAACTGCTTTTCACTTGCCATCTGGTGTCACTTGCAATTCATTGCTCATCATGCACAAGATCCTGGATTATACCTGTCCATCATGTGGTAATCTCCTCTCATCGCCTCTCATCTCCTCTCCTCTCCTCTCTCTGTTTCTCTCTCTCTCTCTCCTCTTCTCCCTCTCTCACTTCCTCTCTTCCTCTTTTCATCTCTTTCCAGTCAGCCATGAGGTGAGGACCTCTGGTCTACCACACTCTCCCTGCCATAATCCTCTGCCTCACCACAGTCCCAGAAATAACAGAATGATTATGGCCTAAAACTTCTGAACCTATGAAATAAAGTGTATCTTCCCTCCCTTGAGCT
Source organism: Dasyprocta punctata (assembly GCA_004363535.1). Lineage (NCBI taxonomy): Eukaryota > Metazoa > Chordata > Mammalia > Rodentia > Dasyproctidae > Dasyprocta > Dasyprocta punctata. Next base: position 105,126 of record RJWM01002543.1, on the reverse strand, counting down.
GTTTTTCATGGGTATTTTGTCACAGTGACAGAAAACTAACTAACATATTCAGTCTCTTGCACATATAAAAGAGGAATAGAGATATTTTGATTCCTTTAGGTGTTTGAGGAAAGATTATGGGTTCCTAGAGAGACCTCATATTGTTAAAAGAAAATACACTCATTTCTTGAGCTCACTACTAGAACTAGATTTCTCTAAGTTGCAACATAAAACTCATTAACTAAGCACATACAAGTGTGGCAGATGTGTGTGTAACAAGTTACAGAAGATTTCAGCAAGGTGGTAGGGGGAGGCCACTAGATGGGGCAGTTGAGGCTGCGGGAGAGTTGTAGAGGCCTTCTATGATCCAGATCTTAAATGTCGAGTCCCCCAAAGACCTACACGCTAAAGGCTTGCAGCCTGTAGTGCTGTTGAGGTGTAGTGGAACTTTTAGGAGGTGGAACCTAGAGGAAGAAAGTTAGGCCATTGGGGGCCTGTCCTTAAAGGGAATACTGGGACGCTAAGCCCATCTTCTCCTCTCTGTCTACTTCCCTGTCATTGTGAAGTGAGCCATTTCTTCTGTCATGTACTCCCTACCATGATGTTCTGCCTCACCACAGGCCCAAACACAATAGTACCTGCAAACCGTGGGTTTAAACCTGTGAAACTATGAGCCAGAATTACTCTGTATTCCCAATAAGTTGATTATCTCAAATGTTTTATCACAAGGATGGAAAGCTAATGCAGGGCCACAGAGGCTTTAGGACAAGAGATGGAGGCAGAAGCCAGATGAAGCTGCTGACAGAGAGATCACACTCTGTGGAAAGGACTTCCGAGAGGCAGAAGATGGAAGAAAAGGGGAGGCACCAATTTGGCTCCTTATCTGAGCTGGTGAGCGGGGTGATCCCAGCTATACAGAAAACATTCATATAAAGAACATGTGAGATAGGGCAACAGACCCAAAAGAGAGGAGTTGGGGGTGAAGAGGGAAGGTTCTGGAGCACTGTACAGGTAACCAAAGTGAGTAAGGGAAGCTGTCTTTGTGACTAAGCTTGCTTGAGCATAGCTAACCTTGCACCCATTTACCTCACACTGTAGAGAAATCTAACCATGCACCTAAACAGTGGGCAAGGACAATGAGGAGAACCGAGTAAGACAGACAGGAAGTGCAGGGAGGGCAGTATCGTTGAGAAATCCTCTTCTTCCATGCTGCCCCTAAAGGCAACAAGGAAGAGTGGTGTTGTTGTGAGCCCAACCACGTCCCACTTAGACCAGCCAGGCCTTCCTGGGGCAGTGATGCTGGTGCCTCTCACTGTGGATACCTGGTAGATATTTTTTCCTGCTTCCATCCTTACCTGGTCACTTACCTAGCTCAGGAAACTGTACACTTAGTGTTTTCAGGAAACTCAGTAGCTGCAAGGGTCCTGGCCCTTTCGAAACTCTGAAGTTTCTCTGATCAGAGGTAAACTGAATCTGGCACCATTGTGTGTGTGTGTGTGTGTGTGTGTGTGTGTGTGTGTGGCGGGGAGACCCTTCCTGAATCTGAAACTCAAGCTCCTGGACCATCTCTCCTAGAGCTCAGCCCTCAGCGGATGTCGTATCTACCTGTCTTAGTTACCTTGCTCTTTACTGAGACCCAAAGTTAAAGGAGGAGAGGTTTATTTGGTTCCCAGTTCATACAGGTTTCTGTCCATAATTGGTGGCTCCAAGGCAGAGTGGCACATTGCCAAGGGGCAACAGTTCATGGTGGGCAGAAGCTAGCAAAAGCAAAAACAGCACTGTAATGATGTCTTTCTGCCCCTTTTATTTTATCCAGACTACTTAGGTTGGGTAGCACTCACACCCTTAACTCGGTTGGTGGGAGCAAGGGCAGATAGGGGTCAGACAGTTCGATCTCTTTGTCATGTTTTCAGGACTTCTTCATGAATCCGTACCCACTGTCATTTCTGTGGGTCCTGCCACAGTGTTTCCTGTACCTTGGGAGCCAGTGCTGCCTATTCCAGAATATTCTACCATCATCAGTAGCTGCCACCTGACTTGTTTGGGTTTCATGGGATGGGGACTACCAAGTGGTTTTGAGGAGGGCTTTTCAAGTATCCCGTGAAAAATACAAGACCAAAACTATGCAGGGCTGGTCTTCTCCCCATGAAAGGTGGGATGGCTGGCTCTGAGTGGTCAGGAGAGAAGCCACAGAGAATTAGAAGCATTTTTTCCCTCAGGCTTTCACCTGAGCCTAGTGAGGCCTCTGCCCCCACCCAGCAGCCACAGCAGTGGCTCCACAGGGCAAGGAGGAATAATAACGCCCCGGCCCACGTTCCCATCTGCTTCTCAGGGCCAGGCTGATCAGGTTGTGTTTGCGGCAATTTTCATTCCCACTTGAACAGTTTTCAGTTTTCAGTGTAGAAAACGGAAAGCCCTTCTTCAGGCTCAACCTTGCTGCTCACCCCGCCCCCCCCCCAACCTCCAGTCCCCTGAAGCCCGGCTTCCTGAAAGCGCTCTCAGACCACACCCTGATGGGTTGTACCCTGGTTTGTTTCCAGGGTGCCAGGAGGCCCACAGCTTAACAAGTTATGAAACACTTGCTGCAGCAGGATGCACCTTGGTCCCCTGGAGGAGGAGGCTGGGGGGGCACCTGTTAAAGGTCTGGCAGGCAGGTAGGACCTGCAGCCGCTCCCTCCCGGCCGCCTCCACACTGAGTCACGCTGAGAAGTTAATCTCCCTCTCCTGAAGCATTTCTACCTCCTTCCAGAGAGGTATTCTCTGTCCTGCTTCTGCCAGAAGGGGAATTTCATTGCCATGAAGTCTGCTATCCCCAGTCGTGAGCTCCCCAGCTGCTTGGTGAGTGCGGGGGTGGGGAACAGGGGACAGGAAGGAGTCTGGGGAGGCCCAGGGTGGTGACCTCCTGCCCCAGTGCCTGACTAGTTCGGCCTTCAGATTAGGTTCAGATCATCAGGCAGGAGTGGCAGCTCCCTCCTCTCTCCAGCCTCGGCTCTGTCAGGGCCATCCCTCAGGTCACTGTCACAACTGGCACAGCATTTGCCCTCACTGTGACACTGACAAAATCCAGGAGAGGGGAGGACGGGCTCTCTGGCAGGGCAGGTGGTGCGGGCCATCTCCTCACCTTCACTCAGGGTGGGCGCTGCTGAACCTGGGTGTCATTTGCCAGGTTCCTCAGCACCAGGCTTTCTCTTTTCTGAAGCCCCTTCTGCATACAAGGAAAGGAAAGATTGAAACAACTTCTACCAGACAGTTGAGAGGCCTCAGACACTCCGTGTGCTTTCATTTCTTCCTTATAAGCAAATACAACAGGCTCTTGCTCCTGTCTCACAGATAAGGAAACTAAGCCTGGAGAAGCCAAGGCACAGGAAGACCCCCCACCCGTCCCTGGCAGCCTCTGCAGTGGTGAGCTCCTGGGCCTCAGCTCTCTCTCCAGCCTACTTGGCCACTTAAAAATAGGGAAGACTGAATGCAGAACTTCTGTGGTTGCTACTGCCCACCATCAGGGCACAAGGCCACTTCCCTCCGGCCAGGCCATGACTCAGTGAGGCCCAGCCAGGGCTCTGAGGACAGGGCCACCACCAAGCAGGGCTGGCTTTCAGAGTCTGCCCAGGAGCCAGCTGCCAGGCCCAGCCCACTGCAGCTCAGCCTTCTGCAGGGTGCCTGGCATTCTCCACTGAGGAAGCTGAGGGACACTGAGAGAAAATCGCCTTCACCTCAGAACTCTGCCTGCCACTTGCCTCAGAGGCCAAAAGTCTGGGGAAAGAAGCCGAAAGCTCCATTTTCCAAAGGCTATGATGTTTGGAGTGACCCTGAAGCAAGCTGGGGCCGGGTGTCAGGTACTTACACGTCTCCTGTTCGGGGTAGGTAAAGGGATAGGGAGCACAGCGCGAGCAAGGGCTGAGGCCACACGGGTGAAGCCCTACCTGCTCACTCCAGGTGAATGGAGCAGTAGGGCAGGACTGCAGGCCAGGTGGGGCTGGGCACTGGAAGGGAGGTGGCTGTGTGGGGTGCAGATGGTGTTAGGAGGGAAAGGGATCCACCCACACCCCAGGAATCACTGCTTGTGCCACACCGGGGCCTCCTCCTGTTCGCTTATCTATGCCTGGGAGGTGCAGGACAGGCCCTGCTCACATGGAGCACAGCTGTAGGTCACTGCCCTTGATGTGGGAAGAGGCGCGTTCTCGAGGGGATAAGCCCTGCAGCTTAGCTGAGCCCCAGTCTCTTCATCTGTCCCTGGTGGGGCCCCACTAGACAGACTTGAAGGAGAGGTGCATTGGAAGTTCTGTGTGAAGCGCGCTACAGGCCAAGTCTCCTGAGAGCGCCTGTGTGGAACTAAGTCCTTGAGGGAAATCACAGGTCCTAGAGGGCTGAGAGGCTGAACTCCAAGCAGAAGAGAAGGCTGTGGTCCATTTTCTCACCCTGTGTCGCATGATCAGGACAGTGTGACAGGAATTCCCCTCCAGGGAGGGCCTCTAAAGCCTTTTTCTGCCACTGAATGAGTCACATCGTGACTCCCAGCCAGGGATTTTCCTGGGATTCTCTCTTATTCTGATGTGTCCCAGGATGGGACTGCTCTGCCCCACCTGGAAGCCCCGTGTTACCGTGTCCCTTTCTCTGGGCATCGTCAGTGTGTTAATGATTCCCAGCTGGCACAGGGGACTCTGCATGAACTCTGTCCTGGCTTGTTTTACTTCTATGCCTCACGTGTTGGCATAGACGACTTGAGATAGTTTACAACAGAAGATAGACTTATAAGCAATCAGGGGAGCAAAGTAGAAATAGACAACCAAGCACACTGTGAGAAGGAAGCAAACATGTTGGCGGGGGGAGACTTGTGTCCTGAGTATTTATCTCCAGCTCTATGCTTTCTACCCACCCTGGCCAATGACTTCAGGGAAGAGCCAGCTGTCCTCAGGGATGACAGGTTTTTCCAGCTCCAAGTGGTAACTTTTCTCACGTGGAGCATCAGGCAGGATCAATTTCCCAGATGACTCTCCTAAAGCAAGTGCTGAAGTGGGTTCTGTAGCCATCAGATGACCATGTTGACAGAAAGACAGAATCTGGGGTACTTAGAGGTTCCTGACCAGCAGCAATTTTGGACACTGGTCCCCACTCTGCTTGGAAGTGGACAGGTCAGACCCACTCGTAATGCCAAGAGGCCCTGGGTGAAGGATGGGCTCATAGGCAGCCCACACAGACAGAGCTGTCAAGGGCATAGACCTAGGATCACACACACACAAACACAAACACACACACACACACACACATGCACACACACACACGCACACACACGCATGGTCCCGAAGTGCCACTCCACATGTGCTACAGCTGTGAGCTCCCTATGGTCATTCCAGACACATCCTAGAAGAGAGACTGAGGTTGGGAGAGGGTCATGGAGTCATGGGTGACAATCACCTCTGCCCTCCTCTCTTCATGAACTTTTCAGAGGTGACTGCTCAGAATCAGTCAATCAGTCAGTCAGTCAATCATCCTTGTTCTCCTTTTCCCGCTCCTCTTTCTGTGTCTTTTTCTCTGAGATGCCTGACAGATTCTTTCACGCATGCATGAAAACCTCACCAGACACCCAGCACTCTGCCCTGCAGCTCCCAGTCTGGTTCTGGCCCAGCTTCGACCTCTTTAGGGAAAAGTAACTTTTTTTCCTGTACAATCCTAGCATCAAGGGGCATCAGCACTTCCAGCTCAGAAGTCTAAATAGGGTAGGCTTGTTGTTTCACAAGAGGTTCAATCAATTAGAGTGAGGGATTTATTTAAAAAATAATCAGATGTCCCTGCGGTCATTCACTCAGCATTCAGTCATTCATGTCAACAGCTCAGTGAGCATGAGGGTGGGGGTGGAGAAGTTGCAGGACTTCAGGACGAGGAGGCATCTGATGACAGTGTGTCATGCCCAGCTGTGGTGAAGCTATCGCTAGGCTGGAAGTCTGAGGCTTAAGCGGGTCAGTCAGTACAGGCTTCCAGAGAGGCCAATGAGTGCTAGGTAGACGAGTAAAACAAAACTCTTAATCTGTGTAGGGTTTTCTTTCTTTTTTTCTTTATCTGTCTATTTATTTATTTATTTGAGGTTCTGAGGATTGAAACTCAGAACACTAAGCATGCTAAGCTACATCCCAAGGCCTTTTTATTGATTACTTTAAAAAATTTTTTTGAAACAGGGTCTTGTTTGGTTGCTAAATTACCCATACTATACTCCAGTTTGCAGTCTTCCTGGCTGTAATCCCGAGGACCGGGACTACAGGCGTGCGCCACCACGCCCAGCTATATCTGTGTTGTAGGACCTAACATTAGAAGAAGATTAGCAAATAAGTTCTGTTTCATAATGAGAACAGGATGACTTTGTAGAGCTGAGCTGTCAGCAACTCTGGCCCTCAGTCCCGGCTGTCTGTGGTTTGCTATCCCGGGCTTTCCCCACGCCAGCAGCAGAAGGCTCAGGCTTGTGGCGGGAAGGAATTAGGGGTGATTGATGCCCATGGGGAGGAAGGGCTGGCTTCCTCCATGTAGGTGGTGTGCTTTCCCCGGAGTGCTTCCTCTGGGGTGCTTACTTAAGCAGGGGTGATTTGACTGCCAGATTATTTAGTGATGTCTGCAGACATTTTGGACTGGCACAAGCAGAAAGGAGAAAGGGGTGCGCTGGCATCTAGTGAGCACACAGTACAGGAGTGCCATGAAGCAGCCCATGCAGAGCACAGCCCCTGCCTGGCCCCGTCACGTACACAGAGCACAGCAAAGAATCGGCTAGCCCAAGTGTTTGGAGGCTGAGGCTAGACACCCTGTCACAGGAAACAGCAGATCCTATCTGCAGGGGATGTGCCCCAAGAGTCCCGGTGGATGCCTGGAAGTACATAACTGAAGCCTCAAAAAGTGAGCCTTTGGGTAAGGGAGGTCTGCTGTGTAATGTTCCTCAGGGACAGAGCTGTCCTGGAGGTGGGTATTGACCACCCAGTTATCTTCATCATCATCATCATCATCATCATCATCATCATCATCATCATCATTATTCTAGTGATTAAACTTGGGACCTCCACACTGAGGTATGTTCCTTTTTTTTTTTTTTTTTTCTGTTTTGAGACAGGCTCTCACTCAGGCACTAAGTTGCCCAGGTTGGGCTTGAATTTGCAGTCCTCCTGCCTCAGCTTTCCAGAGTGCCACCATGCCCAGTTTACCAACAAGTTCTTGCTCTGGTGGCTTTCTTGTCTCTCTCCACATCTCAGCAAGTGGTGACCCTCACCCCATCTCTTCTCCCACTCCTCTGATTCTTTTGGTAGAGGAGACACAGTGCCTGGCCCCCAGGACTTTTAGAGATTTATCAAAATACTCTCATGTATTTTAAAATTGGATTGGAAAATCTAGGTTAAGGTCAAAGGAAAAAACTTTCACGTGGTATTGGAGATGGAACCAAGGACTTATGCACACTAGGTAAACACTGTCACTGGACTGCGTTCCCAGCCCATCAGAGGAAATGTTTGAAGATACTGATCTGTATTCCACTGTGGCCCCCAAATAGTTTCAGATGTTGTTTCTGTGGAGGAGGGTGCTTGTGATGTCTGAGTGCTGAGCATCTGCCCTGCAGTGTCTTCACATGGCCCTGGGCAGAAGCTGCTCCTTGGGCTGGAGATGGGTGTGGAGTGGACGACTTCACCATCCTTCCTGGAACTGTCTTTGCCTGGGCTGTGCCATTGACCACATCCTGCCCTCTGGTCCTGCCTGACCCGGGACCCCCTGAGGATACCACATAGAGTGGTCTGGACTTCATGCTGTGTCCTTGCCACCTTCTGGGTACACCAGGGACAATGTTTTCCAGTCCTTCTCACGCATGACTAGATGTGCAGGTGCTGCGCTTGCTCCTGTGTTCAAAGCCCTTCCACTTATGAAGGTCACAGTACTGATAACGGCTAGTACTTACTGGGCGGTAATACTGTGCCAAGGCCTGGACTATGTCCTTCAGGCCATAATTCACTTTTTCAATCATTTAGGGGGTAATACTATTTCTTTCACCCCTTTCCCTAAAAATAAAACCTATTTGGAAAAATCAGCCTTGAAAACTAGAGATGAAAAATGCAAACCCTAACAGCCTATCCCTGACTCACCGGCCTTATGGAGCAGCTACCCAGCAAGAGAAGAGGGATTAGATGAGGCATGGTGGTGTACAAGCGCTGGGATTATAGCTGTATACCACCATGCCCAGCCAATTTGCATTTTGACCAATTTAGCCGAAATTAAGTTTGAGTCACAGACTTTCTATTCAACTTTTTGCTGGATAGCTTGCTAACTTTGGGCAAATTATTAGTGTTTCTGAACCTCAGGGTTTAGTTTTTTGGGGTTTTTGGGGAGGTTGTTTGTTTTTGAGACAGGGTCACACTAGGTAGTCCAGACTGGCCTTGAATTCACTCTGTAGCCCAGGATATCCTCGAGCTCACAGCTATCCTCTTGCTAAACTGGTCAAAATGCAAGTTGGCTATTGACTCTAGACCAGTGGTGGTGAACACATGGCATGCTTGTTATTTGTTTTTCTTTTAAGACAAAGAATATTAATGTGGGAATTGTTTTTCCTAAACTAAAACCTCAGTATTCAGGTTTAATTGCAGTATTGGCACTTTGTGATAAGTAAGTGGGTTTTGGGTTGCAGTTGGGGCACTCATCTCTAAAAGGTTTGCCATCACTGCTCTAGACCATTCTGTATGTATGGTGTACATTTACATTAGGATTGTTCATTCAGCCATCCATCCATTCATTTACTCAGTCTACACTGAGCATGAGGGCTGCACTGGAAGCTGAGATGACAAATACAGTGAAGTACAATCAAAGCATCCTGGAACCAGCTAGGAAAAGAAATGGAGAAGCGAATTACCCATTGCAGAAAATGTGCTGTGAGAGGGCTTTGGCAGGTGTAAGCAACGCCCCAGGAGCTGTGAGGGAAACCTGCCCGTGTCCCAGCCTTGAGGATGACCCTTCATACTCTCTGCAAAGCTGCCTCTCTGCCAGGGATCTTGGTAAGGCCCTTGCGTGGCCTGGACTTGACACAGAGGCCCAGCTGAAGATGCAAACCACAGGAAGTCACTGGTCTTGGGTCTGGACCTCAAACCCTAACTGGCTAACTGTTTCCCAGCCCCACTCTCTGGTATCTCTGGAAGACTGACCTATTGTCTCACTGGAATCAGGATGTTCACATGACTCCTCTTGAAGTGCCCAGATGTGTCTTTTTCTTGTTCCCAGCAGAGGGATGAGGGAGTGCTCAGCCTTAACACTGATGCCCATGACAGCAAGAAGGATGGGCAGCCTGAGAGTCCCAGCGGCAACAGCAGCCACCTGGCCTATAGCATCTTGGACGTCCCTCCGTGGTATCTCTGCATCTTTTTTGGGATCCAGGTAAGGCCACCCAGCAGGCACTTAGTCCAAAAAGGCTCTCCCTTACAAACTCCACCAACTCACAGCCAGATTGAGCCAGTCAATATTACCAACCTCAGTTGCTGGTGTAGCTTCCATGTTGTTAACCTCTGGGAGAATTTAAGACTCCTCATTTTCTCTCTCCAGGGGATGAGAATGGGTTCTTGGAAAAGGGTTCTCCCCATGCCGAGCTGACTGGTCCCTTGTTCTCTTAAATGGGCTGGGTTTTTTTTTTTAAACAGAAAAAAAGTAAAAAATTAATAACAGATTTTCACAACAGGCCAATAGGAGAGTAACAATAATCAACACATTACATATTGTTATGGTCACAGCAGTTGTTTAGAGTATAAGATATAGAAATGAAAGATTGTCCAGAAAATTATTGAATGGACTGGTTAAAGGTGCTATTCACTTGGGCAAGGCCCTTGGGAAGCCAGAGGTACTAGATCAAGTAGCTTCTTTAAAGCAACCCCTGTCAAGCCAGGTGTGGTGGTGCACGCCTTCAATCCCAGCACTTGGGAGGCTGAGGTAGGTGGAGGGTTGTGAGTTCGAGGCTGGCTTGGGCTGCAATGTGAGCAAGACCAGGCTGAGCTACATAGTGTGACCCTGCCTCAAAAAAAAACTAGGACCAGGGGTTTGGCTCAATGGCTTAAGCGCCTGCCTGGCAGGCATGAGGTTGTGAGTTTGATCCCTGGTACCGACAAAAAAAATAAAATAAATAAATGAAGCAACCCCTGTCAGCTGTAGCTTCTGTCTGATTGAGCTTTCACCAAATGTCCCAGGTTCTCTAAGATCAAGAGATTTACTGGATAACAGGAGGAAGTTGGTCCTTCTGGTTGGTTTAGTTTGTTGGTTTGTTAGCCAGGGTTGCTGGGGATGGTATGACATAGGAAAGAAACACTGTTAGGCTCTTGGCCTGGAGGTTACTGTGGCCTGTAGTGATCTAGCTGACAGCAAGTCAAAGGCACATTCACAAGAGGCCACAAAGGATTGAACTCATGCCAGTTATCTCAAGAGGATACAGGAGCAAGGGCAAGCATTGCTAACAGACTGTCCCTTTGCTCTTTGAGACTTGTCCTCTACTGCTGTTGCCCATGTGGCTAGAGAGACTTGGGGCTCTCTCTCCCCAGAGGTGCTGGTCCAGGCCTCTTCTGGGGCTCAGGCCAGTTCCATGTGATGCAAACAGAACCTGCTTTCTTGCTCTCCTCCTCTGGCGTGGAGTGGCGCAGGTCTCTGTCCTGAAGGACTAGTACATTCTGAGATCACCTTTGCCTGGGGGCGGAGGGAGCGTGGGAAGGTAGGCAGGTGCAGTACATAGATACATTTTAGTTTTCATTTTCCTAAGGAAAAAGTTTAACTTTTCTTCTGGGTTAATTTAGCTCATGTTGAGGTTTGGGATCAAAGCCCCTGAAATAAAAACGTGATAATTTGCCTTCCTTTGCCTCCTTTGTGCAAGGATCACATAGCATGGTAGGAAGGACTGGTCAGGACAAGGCCAGGTCAGGCATTCTGAGTCTTGTGGTCTAATTCCGCCATAACGACATCCTAATGGCACCCTTTCATGGCATTGCTAACTCCTTTCTTTCCTTTTCTTTCCTTTCTTTTCCTTTCCTTCCTTTCTTCTTTCTTTCTTTCCTTCTTCCCTCTTTTGATTGGCCTAACATCTAAGCCAAGCCAAACCAAATCTCCCAACCCTAACTTGATTCATGCCGTAATTGTATAAGATCAGGTGTAGAACTTACCCTATGGGATAAACCTACAATTGTACATTGGCTCTTCTGGATGACAGCACAACAGAGAGGTTCTATCAGCACCAGGAACAGAAGACCCTGTGCAAATGCTGTCAGAGACCTGATCTAAGTTATCAGACAATAAGGTGGATTGGAGCAAAGGAGAGAAGCAGGTAAATTCACATGCTTTGTTCTCAAAAAGTTTGACTCAGGACTGGTCAACCATTTTGCTCTGGGCTAGAGGGTGTGAGATAGTGGCCCATTTCTAACCAGTCTTGATTGCTTGGCCTTCATATCTATCTATTATCTCCTATCTATCTATCTATCTATCTATCTATCTATCTATCCATACATCTATTATCTATCCATCTATCATCTATCATCTACCTATTATCTATCTATCTATCTCATCCATTCATCCATCATCTATCTTTCTGTCACCTATATCTAGCTTATTCCCTTTATATGTTGTCTTAGTTAGTTTTATCTTGTTGCTGAAACAAAATACCAGACAACCAAAGTTAAAGGAGAAAAGGTTTATTTAGGTCACAGTTTGTGAAGGTTTCAGTCTATAATCAGCTGGCTCCAAGGCAGGGTGACATAGCAGAAGGGCAACCATTCATGGTGATGAAAGACAGCACAAGCAAGAAGAAAAAAAAGGGAGGAGCAAGCCTCTTTTCCTCCCTTACATTGTATGCAGGCTACCCACCCTAGGGCGGGTGTAGCGCTCAAACCCCCAGTCCTTGCACTAGACAAAGAACCAATCACAAACTCTAGATTCAGCCACCTCCAAAAGGCCTGCCCCTCATGTCCATATGAGGCTTTGGGGGGACATCCAGACACAAATCATAACAGAGATGATGCCACCTTCTATGACTTTCTGCCCTGCCCTGAACTCTGTTCCATCCAGGGGAGTGCAAATAGCCCTTGGAACCATAACATTTCTAAGTTAGTGTCCAGATCTCCCTTGTCAGTGGTCACTCCTGCTGTGTGCCTCCTGTAATGACGAGCCTCTTGTTCTACTCCTGTCCTTAAAGCCCACTTAGTTCCTGTTATGCATTGCTGTTTTTGTGTGCTTTCCTTGGTTTCTCCTCTAAGATAGCAATTCCAGTGTTAGGTCCCTGCTTGCATCCCAGTGGCTCCGGCTAGGCCCTTCTTCTTACTGCCAGGTCTCCCTGGTCTGGATGTCTGGTCTGGACTACTTATTTGCATCTTTGCCTGGCACTTCTTGCACACCCTTCCCAGACCAGCTTTGGAACTCTTACCTGTGACCCTGGGGAGGGGTCCCCACCAAGGACTTGGCTGTGCTCCTGCTTAGGGGAGTGAGTGGCAGCACACGCCTTAGTACCCACATGCCCACTTCCTCACTCTGCCCACAGCACTTCCTCACAGCCCTCGGGGGACTTGTGGCGGTGCCGCTCATCCTGGCCAAGGACCTGTGCCTGCAGCACGACCCTCTGACCCAGAGCTACCTCATCAGCACCATTTTCTTCGTCTCTGGCATCTGCACTCTCCTGCAGGTGTTTTTAGGGGTCAGGTAGGTAAAATTGCTCCCCATGAATCATGGTTCTTACATTCCATGTCTGTTTGGTCTGTTGTTGGGGAGAAGGTTAGAAAGTTGGTGTGGAGCAGTAGCAGAGCCTGAACCAGGTTTCAACACCCATCTTCAGAACCTACAATCTATGTTGGGTGCTGACTGAAAGAAACACAAGTGAGTATTGGCTTGGGGAAAAATATTTTCTTTATTAATTTAAAAGACCACACCAAGAGGAAGTAGTGTGCATCTGTGCCGTGGGAACACGGAAACTCAGGGATCCCGATGCCACAGGCCTTTCTCCCAGTCTCTTCTCAGGCCTCCCCCTAATATTCACAAGGCCCTGATGGAGACCCACCTATTCCACATGTAAATATTAGAAAGTTATAACCCAAGCTGGAAAATTGAGATAAAACATGTCCCAATCATTCTACCTAGAAGTATGGGTTTGAATTGAGATTTCTCTGACTCCTTAGAGCTCTGCTTTGGGATCTGACTGCAGAGGGTGATCAACTGCTAGCTTGTGATTTGATCCAGATTGTGGGTGTCTCTTACACATGCATGTGAATACCCCCAGCCTGCACATCCCAAGTCACACTACCCAAAATATCTGCTAGTCCTCCTTTGGGCCTGGGGTGCAAAACTGCTTCACTGTCTGCAGGACAGACCTGGGTAAGAGGCCCAAGCAGCTCAGAAAGGGGCTCAGGGGTATCTGAGCAGATAATTTGAGGGACTCAGTGGGAAGAGTGTGTGTCCCATCTTCCTGCAGACTGCTCCCATGCACAGCTAGAGTGGACAGTCTAGGGCTTAAGGTCAAGTGTATGTGTGCTCTTCTTCGGGTAGAGGGCAGGACTCTGCCAGTGCGGGGCTTCTCGCAGACAGGCTTCCCGCACGTGTGCATCAGTCAGGGTCCCCCAGGGCAGTAGTCAGTGGGATGCACATATAGGATGTGAATTCTTGTAGGAATTGGCTCAAGCAGTCAGGGAGCCAAGAGCACCATGATCTGCCACCTGCTTGCTGGAGAACCAGGGAGGATGGTGGTGAGATTTGGGCTGAGTCCAAAGGCCTGGGTCATGGGGTGAGTGGTGGTGGGTGAGAGGTCAGTGGTATAAGTCCCAGTCTGGAGTCTGGAGACCCAGGAACATCAAGATCTGAGGGCAGAAGAAGATGGTGTCACAACCCAAGAAGAGAATCTGCACTTCCCTGACCATTTTGTTCTATTTGGACCCTTAATGAATAGGCTGAAACTAACCCATACCAGTGAAAGAGATCTCCCTTACTCAACCTACTGATTTGAATGCCAATCTCTTCTGGAAACTCTGTCACAAATACACCCAAGAATGGTTTACCAGCTGTCTGGGCATCCATTAATCCAGTCAAGTTGGCACAAAACTAATGAAGAAGACAGGAGTGCTTAGCATCAAAATACTTATCATCCATAAGTGAGAGGGTACTCTTCTAGATAGTGTCACATTGTTCAGGAAGTGTTCCCAATGAAGTGAGGAGGAATTCTTGTCTAGGTGTAGACATTTACTGAGCTAGTAATATAGTTAGGACATGTGAAAAGAAACCACAAGTGTACAAGGGGTGATTGAAGTATAGGGTGAATGTTCAAATTTTAAAAATTGTTACTGCCTTCTTGGTAAATTCCCCTCTGTGAACCTTATTCACTTCCTTTGTGCCAAGCATGTCTGTCCAGGGCCACCTTCCTTTAATATCCCTTTAGTTTCCAAGGACAGATACAGGTTCATGGACCCTCAAGCTTCTGAAGGTTTTGTTGTTCCTTTAAGAAAAAGGACAGAAAATTATGCATACAAAATCATTTAAACAGAAAACATTTATTTGCCAGAAAAGGTAGTCATTACAAATCACAAATTGTAAAAACTGAATAAAGACCACAAACTCCAAAAAAGTAGTATGATACATTTTTCTTATGCAGCCATCTGACAGTAATACTCTCCTACCCTTGCATTTATAACTTTATATTCTTTAATCATCATTATTTTGTAGTGAGAAGGAAACAATGCAGCTATTCTTCTGGGGTGGATTAGTCAAAATTGTTTATTATTGCTCATTGGGATGTATTATGACTTGACACATAGGCTATAGTGGTGATATAGACTTGTACCCTACAAGTACAGACGTTCTGACAATTCTGTTGCACGTGATCCTTATCAAAATCTTTTTTAAAATGCATGTTGCATTTGTAAGTGTGTATGCACTATATTAAGTAAAACTTTTGTGTGTGTGTGGTCCTGGCGATTGCACCCAGGTCTTTGTACTGTTACACAAGTTACTGAGTTACATCTCCAACCCTTTTTATTTTTATTCTGAGACAGAGTTTCAATAAGTTGCTCATGTTGGAACTTGCAATCCTCTTGCCTCAGTCTCCCAAACAGTTGAGATTATAGGCTTGTGCCACCATACTTGGTGAAAGTATATTCTTTTTTTATTTTAAAGAGAAAAAACAGGAAAAAAAGCAAACAAACAAAAAACAACAACAAGAGCAATAGCAAAAACCACAATAGCAATATAGAATTTCAAAACAAGATGATAGGAATTCAATGAAGATTGTTATATTGCATATTGTTATCTTCAAAGTAGTTGCTCAGTTTACCAGATACAGGCATGCAAAGTTGATCCAACAATATGATTTCCCTTTGAGCAGTTTCTTTCCCTTTCAGTATATCTATTGTAACTTTTGGATCTTATTTACTCTTGCAGTTTCTTACACTAGCTATACAATACAGTGTTTACATGTTAGTCTGATTTATTTCACTTATGAGTATGGTTTCTAGTTGTATACATTTACCTATAAAAGCCTCTCGTTTATCCCTCTTTATAGCTAAGTAGTATTCCAATGTGTAAAAATACCACAGCTTTTTTTATCCATTCCTTAGTTGGTAAGCATTTCAGTTGTTTCCAAGATCTGGCTGTTACAAATTGTGCAGCTATAAAAATAGGTGCATATATATATTGCTGTGGTATGATGTTTTCAGTTCTTCTGGGAGAATACCCAGAAGGGGAATAGCTGGGTTGAATGGAACCATTGATCCTAGTTTTTAAAGGAATCTCCACACTGATTTCCACAGTGGTTGTACCAGTCTACACTCCCACCAACAATGGAGAAGGGTTCCTTTTCCTAATAGCCCCTCCAGCATTTGTTATTGGTTGATTTCTGGATGTAGTCGTTCTTTCTGAAGTGAAATGATATCTCAGGGTTGTTTTAATTTGAATTTCTCAAATGACCAATGGTATTAAACATTTTTTCATATATTTATTTGTCACTTGTGTTTCTTCATCTGAGAATTGTGTATTTATCTCAGATGCCCATTTTTGGATTGGATCTCTGAATTTAGGGGGCCTGATTTTTCTCATTTCTTTATACATTCTAGCTAGAAGTCCTTTGTCTGAGGGACAGTTGGCAAAAGTTTTTCCAATCTGTGGGTTTTCTTTTCACTCTGTTGTTGCTTTCTTCTGATGTGCAAAATCTTTTTAATAAGATGAGATACCAGTTGTTGATTCTTTGAAGTACTTCCCATGAAGTTCGGGTTTTATTCATAAACTCTCTGTCTACACCTATATCCTTCAGATTTCTACCCACTTTGCCTTCTAGGATGTTTAGTGTTTCTATCTTAATATTTAGATATTTGATCCATTTTGACTTTAGTTTAGTGCATGGTGATGGGCATGGGTCTAGTTTAAATCTTCAGCATGTGGAAAGCCAGTTTTTCCAGCACCACTTATTAAAGTGGCCATCTTTCTTCTGGTGAACATATTTGGCCCCTTTGTGAAAGATAAGGTGGCTGAATGTGTTTGTAGTTGTGTCTGTATATTCTATTCTGTTTCATTGATCCTTTGGTTTGTTTTTTTTTGCCAGTACCGTCCTGATTTTATTATAGCAGCTTTGTAATATAATTTCAAGTCAGGGATTGTGATGCTTCCTAACGTGCCTTTGTTGCCCAGGATTGCCTTTGCTATTCTAGGTCTCTTCTGGTTCCAGATGAATTTTAGGAATGTTTTTTCTAGATCTGTGAGCTATCCTAATGGTATTTTGATCAGGATTGCATTAAATCAGTATAATAGTTTTGGGAGTATGGCCATTTTCACAATGTTGGTTCTTCCTACTCATGAGCAAGGGACATATTTCCATTTTATGAATTCCTCTTCAACTTTTTTCAGGGTACTGTAATTTTCAACGTATAAATCTTCTACTTCCTTCATTAGATTGATTCCTAAGTATTTCATCTTTTTGGGTGTTATTGTGAAGGGTGTGGTTTCCCTAATTTCTCTCTCAGTGAGTTTGTTGTTTGTGTACAGAATACTACTGACTTTTGAGTGTTGACTTTGTATCCAGCTACACTGCTGAGTTTACTTATTAAGCTTAGTCCTCTGAAAAAAAAAAGTCTAGAAGTCCATTGGTAGAGTTTTTGGGATCTTCCATGTAGAGTATCATGTCATCTGCAAATAATGATAATTTAACTTTTTCCTTTCCTATCCTTAGGCCTTTTATTTCTCTCTCTTATCTAATTGCTCTGGATAATGTTTCCATATTGAACAGGAGTGGTGATAGTGGACATCCTTGTCTTGTTCCTGGTTTTAGAGTGAAAGCTTTGTTTTTGCCCACTTAGTATGATGTTAGCTGTTGGTCTGTCAGAGATGACTTTTATCAGATTGAGGTAGAGACCATCTATTCTGACTTTCTGTAGAGTTTTATCATGAATGAGTGTTGGACTTTATAAAACTTTTTCTGCATTTATTGAAGTTATCATGTGATTATTGTCTTTGGCTCTGTTGATATGGTGTATTATGTTTATTGATTTGGGTATGTTGAACTATCCCTGCATTTCTGGGATGAATCCCACTTGGTCATGTGGTATAATCTTCCTGATGATTTGCTGCATTCTGTTTGCTAGTATTTTATTGAGAATTTTTGAATCTATGTTCATTAGGGAGACTGGCCTATAGTTCTCCTTTTTGGTTGGGTTTTTCTCTGGTTTTGGTATCAGAGTAACACTTGCCTCCAGGAAAGAGTTAGGGAGGATTGCTTCCCTTTCAGTTTCATTAAAGAGTTTGAGGAGTATTAGCATTAAATCTCTAAATTTCTTGTGGAATTCAGCTGAGTTCACAGGATCTAGGTTTTTCTTTGTTGATACATTTTTAATTATGTTTTCAATTTCATTAACTGATATTGGATTATTCAAAATTTTTATATCTTCTTGTTTCAGCTTTGGTAATTCATGTATTTCTAGGAATCTGTCCATTTCTTCTATTTTCCATCCAATGCAAGTAAAGATTTTCAAAGGAGTTATTGATGATCTGAATTTCAACAGGATCTGTGTGATTTCACCCTATTTGTTCCTCATTGGGTGAATTTGAGTCTTATCTTTCCTTTTCTTGCTAAGGTTGGCTAGGGGTTTATCAATTTTACTTGTTCTTTCAAAGAACCAAATCTTCAATTCATTAATTCTTTGTATTGTTTTCTTAGTTTCAATTGTGGTAATTTCTGCTCTGATCTTTATGATTTCCTCCCTCATATGAGCTTTGGGATTGACTTGCTCTTCTTTTTCTAGAAGCTTGAGATGCAGCATTAGGTTATTTGTGTTTGTTCCATGTTCCTGGTGTGAGAATTCAGTGCTATAAATTTTCCTCTAAGGATGGCTTTCATTGTGTTCCACAGGTTCCAGTAAGTTGTATGTACATTTTCATTCAATTGTAGATATTGCATAATTTCTTCTGTGTCTCATTGGTTGTTTAGGAGAGTGTTAGTTTCCATGTGCTTATGGAGTTTTTGTGGTTTCTTTTGTCTTTAATTTTCAATTTTATTGCACTATGGTCAGATAATATGCACGGGATAATTTCAATTCCTTTGTATTTACTTAAGCATGTTCTATAGGCTAGTATATGGTTTATTTTAGAGAATGTCCCATGTGCAGCTGAGAAGGATGTGTATTCTGGTGATGTTGGGTGGAACACTTTGTAAACATCAACTAAGTTCATTTGTTCACAAGTTTGGTTCAGTTCTGTTATTTCTTTGCTGATTTTTGGTCTAGTTGATATATCTATTTGTGGCAATGGGGTATTAAGGTCTTCTGTTACAATCATGTTATTGCTTATTTGATTTTTCATGTCTATTAATATTTGTGTTATATAGTTGGGTGCTCCCATATTTGGTGCTTATGTATTTATGATTGTTATCTCTTCTTCTTGAAGTTTTCCCCTGACAAGTATGTAGTGACCTTCTTTATCTCTTTTGATCATTCTTGGTTCACGTTATCTGCAAATTGAATAGCTACCCCTCCTTTTTTCTGGGTTCCTGTTGCATGGAATATAGTTTTCCATCCTTTGACTTTCAGTCTATGAATTTCTTTTTGAGTTAAATGTGTTTCTTGTATACTGCATATTGTTGGATTTTGTTTCTTAATCCATTCTGGCAGTCTTTTTTTTTTTTGATTGGTGAATTGAGGTCATTTATATAGATGGTTATAACTGATATGTATTGATTTATGTTTGTCATGTTTTCTTCCTGTTGTTGGTTCCCTACTTTTTCTCTCTGTTTAACTGCTTGCCCTGTTTGGTGGTTTCTTTCTATTGTTTTTCTTGGAATTGTAGTCATTTTAATCTCTTTCTAAAATATATTTTAGTACTCTTTGTAGGGTTGGTTGGGTGGGCATGTATTTCTTCAGTTATTGTTTATTATAGAAGTATCTTATTTCTCCATTGATTTTGAGAGAGAGTTTTGCAGGGTGCATCGGTCTGGGTTGAAAGTTGTTTTCTTCCATCACTTGAAATACTTCACTCCAAGCTCTTCTTGATTTGAGGGTTTGTGTTGAGAAGTCTGCCATGATTCTGATGGATTTCCTTCATAAGTGAGCTGTTTCTTTTCTCTGACAACTTTTAATATTCCATTCTTGTGCTGAATTTGTGGGATTCTAATTATTATAAGTCTGGGTATAGATTTATTTTGGTTTTGGCTAATTGGAGTACTATATGCCTCACTTATCTGTGTGTCAGATTCTTTCCCCATTCTTGGAAAGCTTTCTGCTATTACTTCTGCAAATAGTCTTTTTGTATCATTTTTGTTGAACTGCTTTTTCATTTACACTTATCACTTTATATTGTTTTTCTTTGTACCATCTTGCAGCTGTTGAATTGTTTCCTGGTTCCTTGCTATTTTTAAGAAAGCTTACATTTCATTATCACTAACTTCCATCCTGGCTTCAAGGTTTGAGAGTCTATCTTCAGTTTCATTAAAGCTGTTTTGCCAGATTTCAATTGAATTTTTAATTTCCTGAATATCTCTTTGAATCTGTTTCATGCATTCCAATTCTTTCCTATATCACTCATTCAAGGTTTCCATCATTTTCTATGTTCTTCTATTTTTTAAATCTATGTCTTCTTCAGATATGCTCCACAATTCTTTCATAATGATTGTCATTTCTTTTCTTACCTGTGATATTATTTTTGATCTGATTTCCTTTGCATCCTCATGAAGTAGTTTCTTTACTTCAATTGCTACAGTTTCAGAAATTTCAGGTGCATAACTTTCAATTTCTTCCTTGTTGATGTCTCCTGGGCTTGTTCTGGGTAGGCTGGAGGTCTGAGATAGCATTTTGCTCCTTTGTTTCGTCATTTTCCTAGGTTCCTTCAGATGAGCTGATTATGTCAAAGTGCTTCCTGTGCTGACTGACTCTCCCATGGTGTAGAGGAGTGGGCCAGGCACCTGGGTTCCTCTGAACTGAGGTTCCTGGGGTGACCAGAAAATGATGGGCAAGGCTTCTGCTCTCTCTTGGCTCACTGGGACCCCCTTCATTGGTGGAGGGTCTCTGGGAAGGGTTCTTGCAGACCTTTGCTTCTCTCTGGGTTGCTCCATTGGCTCCTGGGCACTGTTCTACACCGTGTGGGGCTCAGCTCCTCCAAGACCTATGTGGTTGGTTGGGGTGCTCCTACAATAGATGGCACTGGTGCACTGTGCTGGGATGAATGGGGCTCAGCTCCTTTGGGACCCATGCAGTCATTTAGCATGCTCACCCAAAGGATAGTGTGGGGGCACTGGGTTGGGCAGAGCTCAAATCTTCCAGGAACTTCATGGCTAACGAGGGTGCACCCCCCAAAGAATGGCACCAGGGCACACCCCAAAAGGATGGTGCTGGGACTCTGGGATGGGCTGGATTTCGCTCATTACCTCCAGGACCTGCATGCCTGGCTAGAATGCTCCCCTGAGGCATGGTACTGGGACACTGAGTTGGGTGGAGCTCAGATCCTCCAGGACCCATGCAGCTAGATGGGGAGCACCCCCAAAGGATGGCACTGGGGCTTTGTGCTGGGCTGGGCAGAGCTCAGACCCTCTGGGACTCATGCAGCTGGCCTAGGTGCTCCCCTGATGGATGGTGCTGGGGTGCTAACTTGGGCTGGGCCCGAAAGTATATTCTTGATAGTGCAGTTCCATTTTGCCTAGACATCAATAAGAACCAAGTCTTTAACAATTGTGCATGTCAACTTTTCCTCAGATAGCTTCTGGCTCCATACATGTCAAATCTTCCTTTTCAACCACCACCCACACTGAGTGCCAGGTGCTGGAGTATACATGACATCACAATTCCACCTGTGGCCCTGCAGCTTTGTTTTGCAATATCAGATGAGCTGGCACAGCAGTAGTAGGAGTATTTCTGGAAACCACAATTACACAAAGATGGCTAGCAATAAATTATCTATACAAGGTCTTTCAGTGGTCTCAAACCACATAAAAAATCCCAATAAATTCTAACAAAATGTAGTCTGACTTAACTTCCCTTTTGCCAAATCCTAAAAGTGTTTATGGCTTTTGAAATGTCACCTGATGCAAGATTTAGAGGTAGGGTCTCGGCAGTGGAAAGAGACAGATCCATAACCAAAGTTAGCTAAAACTTTTTGCTTTTATAAGTTACACAAAGGTACATTGCTGCCGAATGTCATGGTGCTTGCCTGTAATCCCAAAATTTGGGTGGCTGAGACAGGAGAATCACTGTGACTATGAGGTCAGCTTAGTCTACATGATAAATTCAAAACCAGCCTGGAACAATGTGAGAATCTCTTCCAAAAAACCAAAACCAAAACCAATCAACCAAACAAAAACAAAAGCACATTGTTTAATAAACACATTAGTAGGTGTTTGTCTACCATTTAGAAAGAATCATGCAAATGAGGAGTTCCTCACCATCAATCTGCTTCTGACCTCACTTGTGCCTGGTATGTGCTCAGTCCTGGGCTTATCAAGGAAACAGGAAACATTTTCTACAATATTCTTTTCGCTGTCTTGTGAAGAGAAAATGAGTTGCAGGATAAATTTGTGTCCGATTCATCTCAATTAGCAGAATCAAAGCTTGACAAGCATAGGTGGATAAGTTGGCCAGTGGTTCCCAGGGCTCATGGAGTACAGGCAGCCTCAAGGAAAATATTCATTTCTAGCACAGTTTTTTATGCTTTCAGACCAAAACATTTTTCAGAGTTCTTCCTTGTATCTCATTTCCAAGAGATATAAGGATCCTTGAGTTCTTCCCTCCTCTGGAGATGAGAACACTGGTGCCCCCATCTTTGGCAGGTTATTTCCCTTCTCCTCTTCCTTTTTCTGTCACCATTTCTGTGAGCCAAGATTTCTTCCAAAGGCCCCATCAAGGACTCAAAGAAGTACAAAGTTCCCTGTGGTCTGTCTGGCAGGTCTCTCAAATCCAAACCCCTCCTGGATCCCAGGTTGGGGCCTGGAATGTAAGGCCACAGAACGTTAGGCTGCAGAATGTTAGGCAAGGCCATGGAGAACCCTGGCACTGGGACCTGAATACCTGGGATTCCCCACCCTGCCCAGCTCCTTGGGGAGTTGGCAATGCAAAACCCTGTGGTGAGGGAGCCCACTGCCCCAACCCCAAGATTAATTTTAATTGTGACAAAGTTTCAAACTTTGAAACTGGAGGTCCAAATTCTAGTCCTGGTTCTGTGCTGTGGGAACTTGAATAGGTCATTTATCTTCTCAAAGGTTTGGGTTTTTCATCTGTAAAATGAAGAATTGAACTAGATAATATGTAACAGTTCCTTTCATCTCTAATATCACAGACACTTAGGATTTGACAGAGAAAACGAGCAACCGTCTTATTTTAGCTGGATAATGGGTGTGAAATGGCTCACAGGCCTTGACTTCTTGCAAGTTTTTTGGGAAGCACAAACTACCAGGAATTCGGGTTCAAGGAACTTACACCCTCATTAAACACGCAAGTAAGGAGGGAAATAAAATTAAGAGGAATACAATTATGATAATGTCATTGGATTGAGGAGGGTAGTAATTAGGGTAGAAATGAACTTTAGTTTGGTCCTACCCACAGAAATGGGTTTCCCTATCAGATCCTAATGAGTCTGCCTGGAACATATAGGTTGTAAAACCTAATTTATGAATCAAAGGCCAAGTAGATTTGGTTATCTGCTAGCCAGTATTTAATAATATGCTTTTTAAAAGATAAGAAATAAAAATGC
Organism: Dasyprocta punctata; assembly: GCA_004363535.1. Lineage (NCBI taxonomy): Eukaryota > Metazoa > Chordata > Mammalia > Rodentia > Dasyproctidae > Dasyprocta > Dasyprocta punctata. Next base: position 81,981 of record RJWM01002543.1, on the reverse strand, counting down.
TAGTGTTGCAAAAAGATTGCAGAAGACCTTAGTGGTTAAAATTACATTAAATAATTGCCAGGAAATGACAAGAGGCGAAAGGTGCTGCTGTGGTGTAAGAGCTAAATGCCTTGCCTGGTGGAGGCCTGGCGGATGAACCTTTGGCAGTGTAGACAGCTGGCTCCCCAGTATGACTTTAGGGGTGTTGGATGGGTCCCCTAAAGGCCTTCCTTAACTTGGTGCTCATTTCTGAAATTCATTGTTTTGAAATGAGGTATTAAATTTAAAAGCCAGTCATTAGAATAAGTAAAATATTGACTACATGTAATTCTAGATTTTATCTCCTCCTCTACAATTATTCAAGATTTTTGCCTGGTAACTTCTTATCTGGGAGTGATTCCAGGCAATATGTCTCTATTTCCATTATCCTTGGACTACATCAAATGTGGAGTAAATATTCCTGCCACAGAATGATTCTGACGGCTCATGCTTACTTACAAACAGTTTTGTCTGAGTCAGACATGGCATGAGCTTTTTGATCTCCTTTGCTTTTCCTACTTCTACCCTGTCTTGGTCCTGCAGAAAGGCCTTGCTTGCCACTAGGGGTCTGTAGCCATGCTACCTGGGCAGCACTGGAGCTCTGACCTGAACAAGCGAAATGGTGACTGTTGGGGGTACAAGAGTGAGCTGGTGATCAGTCCTGTTGGAGGAAGGAAAGGAGACTGGCGTGGGCTGAAAAGGGTGGCTGGGTCTAAGATAGGTGGTAATCTTCAGAGAATGTGCGTGAAGGGCTCCTACACAAGTTAGCAAATTCTCACCTGATTGAGGTAGGGAGTTAAGTAAAAATAAACAAAGTCCTCTTTGCCCAGTCTTGAAGGACTTGAGGGTCTTGGTGTGCCCAGATTTCTCACAAAAGAAATCCCATAAAAATTAATCAACCTCCTCTTATATTAGTGAGTCTGTGTTCCCCTTCTGATATATTTCACAGGGAGGCCCCTGGGATGTCATCCTTTGCCCTCTCACTGGATTGGCCCTGAGAAGGGCGCATTAGTTGATGACACGTATTGGGTTGGATTCCAAAAATACTCAAGCTCCAGGCATATCTATCCCTAGAGCTGACACCTTCCTATTTACCCCTAAGTCCCTCCATGGGTCCCAACCCCAAACTTCAGGAGGGGCTCATCCTCCCCAGGTTCTTGGGTACACAGGACACATTGCCCAAACTGGTAGGGACTCTGTGTGCCTTGTTCTCCCCACCCTGGCAAATTTTTCGTTTGTTTTCTCCTGGAGACCTTAAGTTTCTGTGAGGAAAAACCTTTCCCAAAAGACTTGTGAATTAAATTAGATATTGTGCTCGGCCCAAAAATTCATTCTTCATGCCAAAATAAAAGCATAGCACTATATGTGCAATTTGTACCATCCCTTTTTAAAATTTATTTATTTATTTTGGAATTTTTGTTTTGATACAGGATCTCGCTATGTAGCCTAGGCTGGCCTTGAACTCACAGCAATCCTTCTGCCTCAGTCTGCTGAGTACTGGGATTACAAGCCTACACACCATGAGCAGCTTCCCTCCCCACTTTTAAAATAATTCTTTAAAATTTTAATTGTGATAAACTAAAATCTTTTTCCTTTTTGACATATGCAATGCATTATAAATATCTCTCCATTTCAATAAATACCTTCCTGCAATAGCACTTTTTTAAACTAGTCACTTAGCATTCCCTAGAAGAGATATATTCTCATTTAACCATTTGCTATTAAAACACTTTAAATTGTTTCAAATTTTCATAACTATTGTTATGATGATCAATGTGATTCATGAATATGAGCAATGTAAACATTTGTGTATTTAAGGGTAGAAAAAAGACTAAAGAAATGTTGAAGTTTATCTCTGAGTGGTATACATGATAAGTGAACAATATTATCTATGTGCTGATAAAGTTTATCTAGTTACTGATAAAAAGGAGACAGGTACAAAAGGTTAATGCTTGTTTCTGAGTTACAGAATTATGGTGATTTAAATTACTCTGTAATATTTTACTTTGTTTGCAATTTGCTCTTCTTCAAAGTACATGCATTATTTTATAACTGGGAAAAGTTGACATTTACAACAAGCATTCACAACACTTTTGAGCCAAGTATCAGGACATGTTTTGTGAGCTGCACCCTTGCAATCTGCCTGGGAACAAAAGTCCAGTAGGGGCCAGTTGGCATCTTGGAGGGGCTGGAGTGTATGCAGCCTTAGTAACTGCATCTGCCTTCCTTCACCTGTTTCTTTGTGAGGATCAGAATGAAAGCCCACAAAACAGAATGGGCGGGCACTCCTGTGTTTGGAGTAGAACTGAAGGGAGGGCAGCTCTGAATCCATTGCCATTTTGGGGGTGTCAGAGTTGGACTTAGGCCAGTGAGTGGCGATGGGTTTAAAGACGGCAGACCAATGGCTTCCTTGGCTGCCAGAGGGCTTCCTCTCCTCTTCTTCTAGCAGAGGCAAACACTCTCTCACCCTTCTCTCAGTAATACACTTGCACTGTAGGCATTACTGACTGATGTGCCAAACCAAGTGATTTTAATTTCACTTTCTTTCACAACCTTCGCTTCCACCACACACAAGCACACCGTCCTTCCTCCTGCCCTGCCTCCTCCACAGAGGTTGGGCCTCTGTGCTGCGTTGTGATGAGGGTGATGTTGTTAGGAGATGGAATCACAGAGTTCTTCTCCTGTGTAACTTTTGCTTTCCCTGAGGTTAATATCTTTTTGTTTTTAATCTACTGAATTTTCTGTGCACTGATTTTAAATTCAGTTCTAAAAACTCTACTTGTCTACATCTTTTCCTAAAAATTTCATTCCCATCAGGCAGTCCATCAGCATCATCTCCTTGATCGACTTTGTCATAGAGCTCTCTGATGACCTGAGTCTGGAATCTTTGCTCTCTCTTCCTGGCACCCAGCTGGCATCTCGAGGTGCCCTTCACCTCCATCCTGGGAATTCGCTTTATGTTATTTCTCTGTTGGATCTCTTATTTCCATGTCTTCTTCTCTGTTTTTTTTTTTTTTTGGTAGAACACATAATCTAGTAACTCTGTGAGTAAGAACATGTTGGATGAGCTTTGCTTGTATAAAAATAACTTGACCCTACTCTGACACTTGATAGCTTGGCTAGGTATAGAATTTTATATTAGAAATAACTTCATTTTAGAATTTTGAAAATATTATCATATCATCTTCTAGCTTCCCATATGATTTTAAGAAGTCCAAAACCTTATGTAACATCCCCTATCACAGCCCCTGGAAACATAAATGATCTGCTTTATAACTCTACTGTTATGAATTTCTTTCATTTATTTACTGTACTTATTTACTTTATTTCCTTATCGCTTGATTTCTTTGTTTATTTTTGGAGACAAGGATCTTGCTATGTGGTTCAGGCTGGCCTTGAATTCACTACGTAGCACAGGCTGGTCTTGCATTTACCACAGTCCTCCTGCCTCAGCCTCCTGAGTGCTGGGATTTCAGGGGTGCACCATCACAGCCAGCTCTAGTGTTATGAATTTCTGATTATGTCTCACAGCCTGAGTGTGTTTTTATCCACTGCCCCTTGTATTCAGTATTCCCTTTCAATATGTAAATACTGACTTTCCAATTCCTTTGAGTTTATTTCTGAAACCTCTGTCATTTGAATGTTGGTCTTCCTAGACTAATTCTCTACTTTTTTCTTTTCTTTTCTTTTCTATTTACATCACTTGGTTTTTTCTTTGTCTTTTCTTTTTTCTTTTTTTTTTTCTTTCTTTTGGGATGGGGAAAGAAATTACATCATCTTTATCATCTAACTCTTCTGTTGAGTTTATTTCTGCAATATTTTAAGAGCTTCCTTTTTTTGATGTTCTCAACAGATAGTAGGCTTTTTCATGCATCCTGTTCTTCATTTGTGCATACAAAATCTTCTATTGTATCTCAAAGATATGAGTGAGGGTGATTTTTAAAGTTACTGTCTTCTTGCAGAAGTAACTTTTATCTTTCTTCATCTGGGTCTCCTGTTATTTGTATCTCCTTGGTTGTCTGGCAACCCTCATATTGGTTCATGTTTAATTGTGAGGTTTTAAAAGGTTGACCAGAAGTTCTAAGCTGTCAGCACATGTTCACTTTGGTCCTCACTACAGCATGATATAGTGTGATACAGGTGTGCCCCACGACCTAAGTGTGGTGTCATGATTCTCATCATAGTCTTAATAAATGACAACACGTTGTAGATGGGGAAGCCCAATTTCTGGCATTTTTATCTTTTCCCCTCATACTGCCATGCAGAAAGGAATCATCCAGTCTTCTGCCTGGAGGAAAAAATCTTGGCTGAAAGAATTCTGGAAGCTGACCAGGACGTGATGGGGACAGTGTAGTGTTCTGGATGCATGTGGTGAATGAATGACCTTGAGTTCAGTATAAAAGCTCTATTTCTAGTTTTGCTGGTTCTTTTGATGCCCAAAGTTCCTGTATTTTGCCTTTTTCCAGAGAATAGACCTCTAGTCTTATCATTCTGCTCTACTTATCCCTACTTTGGAAGCCATTTTCTGGGATTTTGTGGGTTTTTCCAAATATTGCCATTTACCTCTTGATAGCACAGGGCCCTGCTTCTCCAGGGCTATTAAATCACTACCATACTCCTTCTGATTTTCACTTGCCAAAATTGTATTGCCATTATTTCTTGCTCCATTTTCTTTATTCTTGGGATTTATGCTTCTAACGTACATTTTAATGTCAGGTTAGTGGAGCTTCAATTGGGGGAAAGTGTGCAACCTGGTATTTTTATGCAAAAGTCAGTGTTTTTCTTATTTTATGAAAAATTCAATACACTTTAATGATATTAAAGCTTTGCCTCTATCAATTATCATATTTTAGTGTGTCTTTAATTTTGATTAAGATTTTTTTGCCATTCCAAATATTTTTATGATCTTATGGTAAAAATTACCATTTTTCCTTAAAAGTCATTTTTTCTGAGCATCATTTGTGGAATAAGCCATGCATTTCTTATTGAGAATCATGACTTTTATTCATCTCATTCAAAGTTTTTACATTTCTTCAGAGTTACCCCTGAAGTTGGCAGTTTTTCCATTAATCTCTTCGTTGTGTCTTCCCCGGGACTGACTGAATGTCTAAAAAATTAACAGCAAGGTGGGGCTTGTTTCCCCTTATTACCATTTTCTTTAAAAAAATCTTTCAAAATTATTCTAACTTTTTCACTCTTCCAGTGACTAATTTTAAAAGTACTTTATTAAGTAAAACAATCCCATAAGAATTTTGATAGTTCTTTTTTTGTTGGTTTGTCTTTTGTTTTTGTTTTTTTTTTAGGTAAGGTCTTGCCTTCTAGTGCAGGCTTGGCCTTGAACTCACTAAGTAGCCCAGGCTAGCCATGAACTCACAGCGATCCTCTTGCCTCAGCCTCCCGAGTGCTGGGATTACAGATGTGTGCTACTACACCCAGCTGATAGCAATCATATTGAAATATATATTAATGGGAAAATTGGCATCTTTATAATATTGAATTTTTCTTTCAAGAAACAAGGTATCTGTCTCATTTATGCAATTGTCACTTATCTTCTATTAGAATTTTGTAAAAAGTGTAATCCTAATTTAATCTGTAATGTGAGTGTACTCTATATTTTGTGAGCATATGCAGGGGTTTTCAGTTGTTACTTACACAGAGTTCTTTCTCTACGTCTTTGAAGCAGGGAAGCATCTCCCTTCCTGTTGCAGGAGTCTGTGCAGACCGGAGTCAGCCAGGTTTACTGTCTGCTCATTGTTTAACAGGAGGGATCCACCTGGTCGCAGTGCATCTAACAGAGCGCCCACCATCCCTTTCACCCATTTGGACACTTGGAAGCTGATGGTCATGTTTTTTCTAATCTAAACTTGCCCTTTGGGTTGTGAACACAGTTCTAGTTCAGTTTGGGATACTTAGCTTCCATTTTCCTAGTTACCAGGCCCAAGGCTGGCTGACCCCTGTTCCGACTGCTCATTTCTCAATTTTCGCTAAAGAGTCACTGCATCTGTAGTTCTTCTCTGGACATCGTGATTTGGCAAATGACCCCTCACTTCCTTCATCATGGGCCATTCCCAGCACTCTTTTTTTTTTTTTTTTTTTTTTTTTTTTGCAGCACCGGGGATCAAACTCGTAGCCTCGCGCCTGCCAGACAGGCATTTATGCCACTGAGCCAAACTCTGGGCCCTGGTTTTTTGAGGCAGGGTCACACTATGTAGCTCAGGCTGGCCTTGCACTTGCATGGTAGCCCAAGCGGGCCTTGAACTCACAACGCTCCTCCTACCTCAGCCTCCCGAGTGCTGGGATTAAAGGCGTGTGCCACCACTCCCGGCTCCTCCCAGCACTCTTAAAGTCTCTACCCACTTATGCTTCTTAAGTGGCTAAGAAATTTAGAACTGTGGAAGTCTCTGCTGGATCCTTTTCCTTCTTACCCCATGAGACAAGACTGTCATCTCTGAAAAACTGTAGATCAGTGAGGACTCTGGGCCATCTCCATCACCACCATCTGAGGTGCTTGTTAAAAAAATGCACTTTTTTGGACCTACCTCCTGGCCCAAAAGGTCTCAGGATTCTGGAAATTTTAACAGAATTTTCAGATGATTCGCATGCACATTAATGTTGGGAAATGAAGAGAGGCCAGGACAGGGTGGACAAGAGGGAGGGCTGGATGATGCTCTCCTGTTTTTCATGTCCATGCATCATGGATTTAGGGTATATAACTGAAAATGTTGTCTGTCGAGTTTTAGTTTGCAGAGTAAAACTTGGGTAATTTATTCCTCAAAATCTTCATCATTGATGTAATTATGCCTAAACTTTGGTTTTTGCTTTAGGGTGCTGCTGAAAGTGTTTGTATTTTCGTGGATTCCCTGGGTGTTCTAATGAAATTTGAAGGAAGCATATCTGACATGTTTAATCAGCTCTCCAACTTACTGTGAGGGCACCCCATCTCCTCATCACACCAATTCTCCCATCTCATCAGGCCTTACCTACCTCTTTGAGACATGCAGATACCAGAGGGCAGTATACAGAGCTTGCTTGTGTTTTCTCAGGTACAAGGAAATTGTTTCAATTGAATTTCCTCATCCCCAATTGCTCTGAAATGGCATGAACAAGGGGAAATTTTTGGTGATAAAGTGGTGAGGAGGAAAACCTCAGGGCAACTCTATGATTCACTTGAAGTTAGATGGGACCATGGCCTGAATACTGGGGCCTAGACTCCTTTCCCTGGGTTCAACCCATGACCCCATACCTTATCTCTCTTTCCTATATGATAAGAACCTAAGAGTAGTAGGTGTATGTGTACTATGTGGTCTTCAAAGCACAATTCACACCACACCACTTGAAGCATGTATGATTATTATTGTACAGAGAAGGAACCTATAGTATTAAGCACAAAAATGATTCACCTATTTCCAAGGAAAACTTTTTTGCTAGGTGTGTTGGTCTGCTTGGGCTGCCATCACAAAATATCATAGACTTACACAACAGAAATATATTGCCTTGTAGTTCTGGGGACTGAATGTCCAAGATCAGGGAACCAGCACGGGGCCTGATGGGAACCCCTTTCTGGCTTGCAGATGCTGCCTTCTCGCTATGTCCTCATATAGGGAAGGCAGCTTGTGTGTCTCTTTCCCTCCTCTTAGCAACACTAATCCCACCCTGGGAGTCCCACCCTCATGACTTCATCTATAAAGCTTGTCTCTCTAGTTCCCTCTTCCAAATACCATTGCACTGAGGCTAGGGCTTCAATATGTGGACAGTCTGGGCACTCCAACATTTGGTCTATGGCACCAACTGATTTCTACTTCTACAGAGGTAAACAGTTTTGGTAAGTGGAGGCAATATTCATAGGTATTCTATTCTGGAGCAACGCAGTCTGTCCCCTAGGAGGAAGATTCTTTGTAGGTCAAGGTCTTAGATCTTTCAATAATAAGAAGGACTTTCATGCTGTCCATCATCTTTCGTTGGTACAACTTTCAACCTTGTTGCTGCAGCATCCTGGGCCAGATTCCAAACTTGGAGAATCTATTACCCTTTATCCTTGTCCCTCATGGTTGCTGCTGAGTGTGCGTTGGGATTCTGCCATGATTCTTGCCTTCAAAGAGAGTCTCAAAGGAAAATCAGATGTAGGAATAAAGGATTACAGACAGTGTAGTAAGTATAATAACACTGTTACATTCTAAGTGATAATGGTAGCAAGAGAAACAAGTATTTGATGTTCCTTAGGAAGTCAGAAAAATCATGGCACTTGACAAATTCTATAGAAGCCACTGGAAGGGTGGGGAAGAGCCACTGAGGGCAGATGTGTGTTCATATGTAACGGCGGCTGTGATTCTGGCATGAGGGCAAGCAAAGTCAGACAGTCTCTTTGACATCTCAGGACAAACATCCTTTCTGCATCCCTGTCATCCTAAACTAGAGCAGTCCTCTCTGTGACCTGCTCGCAAAGCACTGTGTAACTGTCTTTCACCACTCTTGATAAGTGCAGTTAGTAAGTTTCCAACTTTCTTTCCAACTGGAGAGCTGGTTTTTATAGACAGGTACGGTGTGTCCCTCCCCGGCATGGGGCAGGGTGATGTGCAGGTTAGAGAGGGAGGGTTTCTTGCTCAGCTGTCCCTGCTCGCCAAATCCATCAGCTATGTCTTCTTCCTTGCAAATGAGTACAGGGGAATTTAGAGAGAGGGCTGAAGATGACTTTTCAATGTGACTAGAACCTTAAGTGTCCTGTTTTTGGACCAAAATGACTACAAAGCAGAGATGTCCCCCTTAATCATTAGCATAATTAGCATTTTGTTACAGTAAATCCTGTTATCAATTGTTCTTATAGCTAACACCAGTTCGGCCACATGACTCAGACTTTCTGGCCAGGACTCTGCCACCTCCTGACTGAACCCTAGCTGGTGCCTCCAAGGCACTGGTTTTCTTATACAGATAACCTGCACAGTTCTACCCACCCGGAAGGGTTCCATGGTAATGGTATGAAAACATTATGAAGCTTTCAAATACCGTAGGAATTTAGTATTATCCCCATGGACACATTCCTGAAACTTGGCCAATTCCTCCAAAACTAATCCTCAGACTTCCAAGACATATTTCTGAGACTGCAGATTTTTATACTTTACCTCTTCTTAGAGGACAAGCGAGCTACTGTGGTAAAGGAAAAATGATATTTTCTCTTCTTCAGACTTGAGCATGAAGACTGGATGGTAAAGGGTAGAGTGGGGAGCATGGTGCTCAGGGAGTCAGTGTATGCTTCTAGGGAAAGTTGTAAAGGTAAGCATGGAGATTTGTATCCAGATCTCTGACAATCTAAGCTCAAACTGGCTCTCTCTGTGATGTTTGAATGAAGCTAGGTGCAGAGGAGATTGGGCATGGAGTGGAAGGAATTAATGGAAAGTGAAGTTGGATGGTTCTAGTGCAGTGTGGTAGCTCCTTGCTATACCATAACATGTTGATCAGCCCCATTAAGTCCTATTTGGAGCAAGGTTACATATAAGTAACTAGCTAAAGTTAACACATAGCATACAAGGGGTTGTGGGACATCATTAGATCACTTCTCCCACATCAGATCTAACAAAAGAAAATGAAGAGTGAGGGAGAGAGAGTTAAAATAGATCCCATAATAGTATTAGAAAGATAAATTTCAAAAGTGATTAGTGGATTTAATAAAAGCAATGCCATCCAATTAATATGGGTTGTGATACCACACAAAGATCTTTGCATCAGGCATTTACCCTTAAACATTTTCATCAGCCCTTGGAGTGGAGAGATGCTGTCTATTTTAAGAACCAGAAAAAAAGAAATAATAAAGAGCAAAGCAGAAGTTGCGAAGCACTGAGAAGCTGAGTGGATGCCACAGACTAGGGCTATAGATGAAAAATTGAAGCCTTAGACCAGCCCCACCCTGTGGATTCCATGAACACAGAAGAAAATGGCAGGGGTGGAAAACAATCATAGTGAATCCACCTGTGAGAGACGGGGCTGCCAAAGAACACTGAAAAAGGTCCACACTCTAATATCTGTTATTTAGAGGAACATTAAAGAAAGTGTCCTGCTGTGAACCGCCTTTTCAGGAAGCACTCACGCACCAGGGAAAGATGCCTGCTAGCTCCTGAGCTCTCCTGCACCCCTGCCGCTGTGATAACAGTAAGACAACTGCTGTTGCAGAGAGCGCTGCTGTCTGTATTTTACTGAAGAGGACACAAAGTCTTGTACAAGCTGAGTGACATGCTGAAGTCACACAGGTGACAAGTGCTAGAGCCAGATTTAAACTTGCTTTTGGCCTTTTGCTCTTAGGCAATATCACAGGACAGTGAGAAGCCTGGTGATGAGGGAGGAGACTCAAATGTCCTGATACTGTGGCAGGTCTGCTCTGTGAGTTGGGCCCCACATCCAGTATCTGCGAAATGACAAGGCCAGCCTAGCTGAGATTTCAAGCACTCTTCTAGGCCACAGTGCTGTGACCTTTTCTAAACAACACCCTAAGATTTATAAGGGACATTGACTTGGAAGGAACATGCGGAATAGCAGTGGATTATATTCCTGGGCAAAGTTTTAAAAAAGGAGTTGCAATTCTGGTAGCAGATGAAATGTACTATGGAATAACAAAGGACACAGATACAATTAAGGTCCCAGATGCAACTGAGGCAAGTGCTACAGACAACAATGAAAACCTAGTCATGAAACTGAGTGCACATTTCCCAAATATATAATAGAAAGGCTTACAAAAGAACTGGCACAAACGCACAAAATATAGATCTGTGTATCTACTGAGAGAATCAGAGTTAAAATCCATATCTAGACTTCAGGGATGGGAGTTTGGCTCAGTGCCTTAAGCGCCTGCCCTGGCAGGTGAGAGGTTGTGAGCTCAATCCCTGGTGCCGCAAAAAAAAAAAAAAAAAAAAAAAAAAAAAAAAAAAAAAAAAAAAAAAAAGATAGTTTTCAAGAGAAAAAAGGGTATTGATAAGAAGCTAAGGGAAAGAAGTGGCAATTCCTAATAGAACAGGACGAGAAGGGGAAGAGAAATGATGAAAAATGAAATTGGAAGTTCTGAGTATAGTAACTAAGGGATAATTTCTTATTTTGTGAGCCTAAGATCAGAGTGATATTACATTGAAGCAAATAAACAGAAACAAATCCATCTTGCTCTTGAACACAAAGGATATTTAACAACTATAAGAAGGCAGTAAGCTCATATATCACATTTTCTCAACTACATAGAATTAATAGCACAAACACACTTAGAAATGTGGCCAGTTACTAAAAATTTCAAAATATTCTCTTAAGTAATTCCTGGGATAGGGATGAATTCATGCATACAATAATAAAAAATATCTTTAAAACAAAAAATAAAACTTACCACCTAAGGATTATAAATATATTATGACAGTATTAAAATTGTATGTCATAGAGAATTTATAGCTAAGAAAAATGACATAAACTCACATGACTGAACACATGTCTTTCATGGCTTAATGAAATTCAAATTAACATTTGTTAAGATTGTATTTCATACCTATGAAACTAGGAAAAAAACCTAAAATGATGAAAATAAAAAACAGCATTGGAAGCTTTTTAGAGGCACCAGGTTGTCTACTGGTGGGATGAAATAAGAATTAATGAGAGTTCCTGCCCTCCTGGAGCCCAGTAATAAAGAAATGGCGAAGACCACAGTGGGCTACTCACAGTGGATTGTTTGTAAGTACAACCATAAAGTGTTTAAAGCAATCAGCGAGAGTTCACTTGTGAGGAGAAGGGCTGTGTCCCTCCAGAGAAATGGTAACCAGAACACAGCGTAGTCCTTCCTTATTCCCAAGAGTTGTGTTTCAAGAACCCAGTAAATACCTGAAACTGTATAGATACCAAACCATATATATAGTTTAATTTATAAATTAAGCACAGTGCAAGATTAACAATAGCTAGTAAAATAGAACAATTATGATATACTGTGATGAAAGGTATGTGAATGTGGTCTCTCTTGAGTCAATATGAGGTGTGATAAAATATATGGTGAACATTTACATTAAAAGATTTATTAGTGTAAGTGACATATTGTCATTAATTCCCCTCAAAATGCTGCTCCTTACTTTCAACATACACCCGTCATTCTCAACATTTTCTAAGCAGTTTCAGAACTTCCCTTTCATGGTGTCTTTATGAGATGTAGTTTAAAAAAATAGCAGTGAAAGCTGCTGCCAAATGCCATCCAATGGAAAGGAAGACTTATAAAAACATGACAGTGTCTCTTCATCTACCTTAGTCACTGGACTGGATACCATGTGACTTCTGGCTCTTTCTCAAAGTCAAAACAGCCATGAAAGGGAAATGTTTTGAATCAATTCAAGAAATTGAGGCAGCTATGGCAGTGCTACTAAAGACACGAAAGAGGAAAGAGTATTGGGGGGCAGTTAATGGCAATGGGTCTCTTATAAATTAAAAAACATTAAACATTCACTGTATTTTTCTATCATACCTTGCATTAATATTTCAGACTGTGAACGACCACAGATAATTGAAACATAAGGAGACCATTGTATACATGGGAGTTTTTCCTTTCCATTGTGGCACCAATACTTGCACTGAACATACACCACATAAGAGGTCCTCAATCAGCGTCTGATGGATAACTCAGATACGCATATGCAGTTGCAGCAAAGAAGTAAAACACAAGTCTACACTGTACAATTAGAACCAGCACCAAGACTTAGATATTCACTTCAAAGTTTCAAAAGGAATTTTGCAATGATAAGAACACTTTCCTCTTCTCTGTCCAGATGCTTAGATTCATAATTTTAAAATATTTAATGGTATATATATATATATGTTATATAACACATATAATATATATTATATGTTATATATATATATATATATATATATATAGAACATATATATGTAATGTGTACCACTAACTGTGTGTTCCAACCCTGTACACAATGTGCTCCATTTTAGTTTGGAGCCCCACGGGTCTTGATTCATGAATCTTGATATTGGCCGCATGCATCATCAACTTACCTGAGGACTGACGTGCACGGCTTGCCTATGGCAAGGCCAAGATGCCACTTGCTTCTCTAGTGTTCAGCCAGGGCATGGAGCCCCTGGAGCCACATACCATTCCATCTTCCTTACATAAAACCTGTTCAGTCTTTCTCAAGAACGATCTTTTATGTTGTCTTCTGAGAGCCCTGGTTCAAAACTTTCTGGTATTATTTCTAACAAGTACCTTTGACTGAGGAATGTAGCCTAGTGGTAGCATGTGCAAGGCTCTGGGTTTGATTCTCAGCCCTGGAAAAAAAAAATCACACGAAGTTGGTGGATGATAGTGACAAATGCATTCAAAATGCTGGTGTGTTTTGTCATCACCCCCACATTGTCCAGAGCAGGTAGACTAAATTTTCATGGCCTCCAACCCTCTAGGGAAGCAAAGATTGTGGGAGGCTGATTTACATTTGGGTCACCCCCATGGACATGCAGGCTGGGTAGGCATTGCTAGAAATTCCTGCTGAAGCCAGAGGAAGAAGCCTGGGTGGGGGGACACACCTCAAGCTTGTTCCATTTGTGTGACAAGAAGGATCCTGAAAGCAGAAGTCTGGAGTTGCCATTTGTATCTGGGAACACAAAAAGATTCTGGCAACCCTCAGTTCAGTCTGTGCAGCTCTGGACAGTGGAGGATAAGCTGTTGGGGAAATAAGAAAGGGAACTGTGCATGTGAGAGCTGTGTTGAAATCTGGAATCTGGGGAGGAGTTTCTGGAGCTGGGGTGAAGAATGGCATCCCCTAAGAATATTCACTGAGCTTAGTGCTGGCTCCACAATGTGTCCAAACACTTAGCTCTCTTCTGGCTTTGTAGCTCCGGGACTGGAGATGGGAGTGGTCATCTTTCCCCCTGCCTGCCTCTCCTTCCTGGCCAAGGTTGACAGGGTTCATGGGATGACTTGAGCTTGGAGGAGCTCCCTACAGCTGTGAAGAGCAAGGTCCAAGTGTTGCCTCCATGCTGAGCTAGGACTCGGGCTCAAAAGATTCCTTGGGGCTAGCAATAGGTCAGTGTGGGAGGATCTTGGGGTAACCACGTCTTTCTCCTACAGGCTCCCCATTCTCCAGGGAGGCACGTTTGCTTTTGTGGCACCCTCTTTGGCCATGCTCTCTCTTCCGGCCTGGAAATGCCCAGAGTGGACATTCAATGCCAGCCAGGTGGACCCTAGCTCTCCCGAATTCACTGAGGAATGGCAGAAGAGGATCCGAGAGGTAACAGGACCAGGGAGCAAGTGGGAAGGTTGTAGGGGTGAGACAGAGGCTCCTGAGACTCTTCATTTGTTCAACATTCACTATCCAACTCCCTGCCAGGAAAGACCCTGGGCTTTAAGACGCTGATGGAGGTAAGACAGACACAAATCCTCCCTCAGGGAGCTACAGTCTGGTGTGTGTGTGTGTGGTTGGTGGGACAGCATGGGAAGGAGAGAGACATTCCAACAGGAAGACAGAAGAGGGGAATTTCAGGAACATATGAGTATAATGAAGAAAAGGAAACAGGGGGATGGGAGGGATTGGGGCTGCTGGGTAGGAGAGCAAAGATGAGTGTCGTCAGAAGCGTCCATCATTCAAGGAGGAAGAGTGTGAGCGAGAGCCCTCCATTTAATACGCTTCCGGGTTATGTTCGTGCTGGTGACATGTAGAGAGCCTTAAAGCAAGGGCAGCAAAATAGGATTCTTGGGCCAAATCCTATATGTGCCCTGTTCTGTTCTTTGGTTGGTCTGATGTTTTGTTTGGTTTTTACTGCTCCTGAGCAAAAAATGACATTTATATTTTTAAAAGTTTTTTTTTTTTTTTTTTTTTTTTTTTTACGTATGTGGCAGAAACCACATGTGGCCCACAAAATCTAAAATATCTATGCTCTGGCATTTGATAGAAAAAGTGAAAATTCCTGGTTTAAAACACAGAGCTCAGGATAGGGACTCATCTCACCTGGGTCTCAGTCTGTTATTGCCCCCATTCCCCAGGTGTAGCGAACCTAGTTTTAGCTGTGGTATTTTAGCTCCCTCTGCTGGTCAAATTTTTTTCACCCTGCTATAAATGAAAAGACTCAAGTTTCAACCTCATGGTCTATACTTGATTCACCTATGGGGTGAATACCTCACGGCTCACTGAATTGCATTTATCTGTACACATCTCAAGGCTGGAAACCACTGACTGTCACCAGACCAACTGTATATCACAATCCCAGTCACAGAGGAAAGCACTGGGAATACAGCATCAGTAGGAGGGTTAAGACTCACAGAGTTCAAGAAACAATAGAGAGAGAGAAGTGGGCAGTGATTCTGTTTGGAGAACTGGTGATTTCAGAAGAAGCAGAAAACTAGAAAGAGATGGCGAGTTCAGTTTCTAATACATTAGACCAATCTCAACTTCACCTTCCAGTATCATGGTAATTTAAACTACATAGACCCCATTCACATTACCAACATTAAAAAAAAATGATAAATGAACTATATTTTCCAATGCATGCTGGAACTTAAAGCCAGGGGAAAATACTGCTATCTAGAAACAAAGATGGAAATTATAGCCAGAATCATGGAGTTTATAATAGTAGGGTGATGAATCAGACCCCAATATAGAACCAAAGACTAGAAGCCTGGGTTTTCATGATTCACTATTAACCTGAAAGGGCATTCCCTTTAGGGAATGAAAGGGTGTAATACCTTTTCCCACTAGTGAAGGGAATTAGCAAGGATGCTTTCCAATCTGTCCAGGGGTCTGTGGGAAATGTTGGAACATAGATTTGCATGAGAAATAGAAACTCCAACACATTGTGGTATGGTGGAAAGCTTGTCAAGCTCAGAAATGAAAACTGGTCCTGTCAAATGAAATACCTGGGGTTCTCAGGAAAAGAAAATATAAAATCTTTCCTTTGGCACACTTCTGTGTTCTAGGGTACACAAGATTCCCACAGGAATAAACAATTCCCCTGAATATGACCCCACCAATGTAAATTTCATAACGTATTATGAAAGATACTCAGCAGAAACAAGAGAAAATTGAGTGTTTTGAAAGAGGCTATTCAATCAAAATGTTTAAATTAATTTAAGAGAATCAAGAAACAACAGAAACTATAATACAGAAGAAGATGAAATGAAATAAGAATAGAGAAATTTTAAAATAGAACCAAACAGAATTCTAGTAATACAAATATATAATCAAATCATTGCAATTTTAAAATGCATATAGTGATTAAACAGCATTAGACAAAGCTCAACAAAAATTAGTGAATGGATTAAAAGATGATCTAAGGAAATAATCCAGAATACAGCACAGAGGGGTAAAAAGATGGGAAATATGAAATAAAAAATAAAAGATGCAGAAATAGAAGGAGAAGTCCAAGTTGTATCTAACAGGAATTCCAAAGCATGATAATAAGAAAAGGGCAAAAGTGACAGCCGTAAAAGAGACATGATGGTGGATACTTTAGGACAGGTGAAAGGTGTGAATGCTACTCAGGTTGGCCAACAGCACGCCAGCCTCAAATGGTGTAAATAAAGTTTGATACTAGACACACCATGAAGAAACTGCAATATCAAGTACAAAGGGAAAATATTAGAAGCAACATGAAAAATCATATATAAAAGAATAGCAAATGGCCATTCAGCAGCCTTCTCACCTGCAACCTCAGAGACTGGAAGACAATGGAACATTTTAATTCCATATCATACAAGATTGATAGCAAACTAAAGGCATTTTTGGATAAACAAAGATGAAGAGGGTGAAGCATATAGCTCAGAGGCACAAGCGCCTGCTTGGCAAGCACAAGGTCCTGAGTTTGATTCCCAGTACAAAAACAAAAAAACAAAAAAACACCCAAAGATGGAGAGAACATATTCATCACAGACCTTTATTGAAATAACCACTCAAAAAGAAATTCAATCTTGAATCAAGGAGTGGTGGAAAAATAGAGAAGAAATAAATATTTGGTAATAGCAAGTATGTCTTAGTCAGTTCAGGCTGCCATAACAAAACTGGGTGGGTTGAGCCACAGAAATGGATTTTCTTACAGTTCTGGAGGTGAGAAGCGTGACAACGGGTGCCATCATGGTTGGGTTCTGTTTAGGGCCCTCTTCTTGGATGGTAGACTGCTGTTTCCTAACTATGTCTGCACATAGTCTTTCCTTGGCATGTGACGTGGGGAGGGGAGAAATCTTCCTTTTATTAAAACAAGGGTGCTCGTGATACCATGGAGCCCCCTCTCCTGACCTCATCTAAATCTAATTACCAGTCAGGCCCTCATTTCCAAATACCATCAACAAATGAACATGGGAGGGGACATAATTTGGTCCTCAGCAGTAGATAAATCTGAGTATTGATTATAGAAAAATATAATAAAATTCATACTTATGACAGTGGAAATATAAGAAAATAAATATCTGGCAAAAATAGTATGGAAAACCTAAGATGGTGACGGGAGCTAAAGTTTTCCACAGTCAATATACTATTTTGGAGGATGCTAGAAAATGTAGTTAACTGTAGACTTCGTTACATGAAGTGTTCACATTAAAAAGTTAAGAATAACTTCTAAAAGAATAAAAATCAGATGTATAACGTCTACACAGTTAAAATTAGAAAGGAGAAGTAAAGTCAAGTCATTCAATCTGGTAGATCAGGGACTGGCAAACTACAGTCCAGGAGCCATTGCCTGTTTTTGAATAGCCAATGAGCCAAGAATAGTTTTATGTTTTAAGTGGTAATTTTTTAAAAATCACAAAGAATAATATATCCTGATGTGTAAAAATTATATGAAATTCAAATGCCAGTGACTAAAAGTAAAGTATTATTAGAATACAGCTGTGCTCATTTGTTCTCATCTTGTCTGGAAAAGTTACAACAGAGCCTGCATGTTCACAAAGCCTGAAATGTCCACTAACTTGTCCTTTAAAGAAAGAGCTTGCCCACCCCTGCAGCAGAAAGTGAGAAAACAGAAAAATACAGCAGCAAGATGGTCAGTGCACCCCTGAATCATGCCAACATGCAAGCCATTGCCTTCACCATGCTTGTGATCAGTTGGTAATTTTGAAGCTATTTCCTTCACATTAAGTGAAGCTGTCCAACAGGTAGTTGGGAACACAGCCAGAGAAAGACAGTACTGTTCTTCCCACTGTCTTCTGAGTTTCAGCTCTGCCTCTGCTCTGCTTGGGAGGCACTGCGCAGGGATGGCCAGGTCCGGCCTTGAGTGGCAGCAGCTGGAGCCACCATGTTGGCCGGGGCTGGACTGAGCCTGCTCTTTCCCTTCAGCTGCAGGGCGCCATCATGGTGGCTTCCTGTGTGCAGATGTTGGTGGGCTTCTCGGGCCTCATTGGCTTCCTCATGCGCTTCATCGGCCCCTTGACCATCGCTCCGACCATCTCCCTGGTGGCCCTGCCTCTCTTTGATTCTGCAGGCGAGGATGCTGGAATCCACTGGGGGATCTCCTCTCTGTAAGTATTCTGTGGGAAAGGCAGCCCATCTGCATTTTTGTTTTTGGTGGAATATCACCTAGTAAGAATAATAGGATCCAGGATATTGGCAAACTCTTGTGATTTACAAATACTTTAGTGAACATTATCATACTTGGTATGTGTGTGTGTATGTGTGCATGTGTTACTGGGGACTGAAACTGGGGCCTTCATGCTGAGCTACATTCCCAGACCTTTTTGTATTTATTTGTTTATTTTGAGAAACGATCTTACTTAAATTGCTAGAGTGCTCAGGCTGGGCTCAGACTTGTGATCTTCCTGCCTCAACCTCAATGCTAGCATTCCAGGCTATCAAATCTTTTAAGAACCAAAGTTACTACTTATCATTCATTAATACTCTTAATTATTTTATCTCATTAATAACCACAGATCATGAGTTAATCCCCAGCAGTGTATAAGAATACACTGTTTACAAAAAGTTGATCCTACAGGTCTCCTGCCAACTAGGTTTCCATGGAGTGGGGGAGGGTATAAAGGCTGAGTGTCTCAAGCATGGTACAGTCAGAAAGAGAGAGAGATAAGGCTTGGATAGGGTGCCTGTGCAATTTGGGGACAGTCATGAGTCATAGGGTATGGAGGAGGTGATGACAGCCAGCTGAGAGGGAGGGTCAGGAGGCTTCATGGCAAACGCAGCCTCCTCACCAAAAGGAGCTTTGAAGGGCCTCAGGGGCGACACTATCCTTCATTCTGCCCTCCATGGTCTCGGGTGGGGGTGTGAGGACCCTTGGCCTGCAGAAGGTCCTGGGCGGGAAGATGGTCCTTGACTCTGGCCCCTTGGCTGTAGCAGCTGGGTCCGTGTGAGTCTCCAGAAACTCACTCTTCCGCTTGGGCCACACACAGCAGCTCCTGAGATGAGACAAGCCCAAGATGGCAGAGTCTATCTGCGCTTGGAGAGGGTCCAGCAGGGACCCTCCCAGGGAGGGCACCACTTGCACAGACACAGGGTGGCTTGCTCCCCGGTCCCTCGAAGCCCTGTGTGCCCTCTGCTCAGGATGCATCCGGCCCGCAGGTGGGGTATGGTTGTTCCTTCCTGTTTCAGGACTGTCTTCCTCATCGTGCTGTTTTCTCAGTACCTGAAGAATGTCGCGGTGCCTGTGCCTGTTTATGAAGGATGGAAGAAATGTCGCACCACCAAGTTCTACATGTTTCAGGTCTTCCCTGTAAGAAGCACCCCTTCCCCTGTGCACTCTGAGGTGGCTCCCTGGAGAGTGCAGGCAGGACAAGTTCTCCACGCCCAGAGGGTCCCCAAGCCTCTGCTCCCCAATCCGCTGTGGTTTATCCCAGGACAGGGGGCAGCCTGAGGAGTGTGTGGCCTGCCACCCCAGGTCTGCTCTCAAGTGCTTCCTCCAGGAGCCCCAGGTCACTGTTTCAGAAACCTGTGTGGGACAGTCAGCCTTCTCCTCTCGACAATGTCCTGGTAGACATCCAAATTCACCTCGAATGATGAAACACCAAAGGCCTGAAGCAGTCTATTGGGTCTTTTGAGATGGTTCTGGAGAGATCGAGTTACTGGTGGTGACTGTGGTGCTCCTTTTTCAGATTCTTCCCATTGAATTCTGTGTAGTTGTCAGTCACACAACTGTCTTCCAGCTCAATGTAATTGTAAACTTTATTTCTCATTGTAAAATGGAACTTCTACATAATGATCTCATTGATCCTTCAACAACTCCACAGCCCAGTGATTCTAAAATCAGTGCATATAGGAAACTTTGTTAAAAATACAGTTCTGGGCTCCTATCACCAGAGGTTTACAACCTATGTATCTGAGGACTTCACTTTAGAAAGCTCTTTTAGCTAGGCATGATGGCGCATGCTTTTAATCTCAGGACTCAGGGAGGCTGAGGTAGGAGGATCACAAATTCAAACCCAACCTGGGTAACTTAGGGAGAACCTGTTTCAAAATTAAGGTCCAAACCTCAATACATAAATAAATAAATAGCCCTGTTTCAGGCCCCTACCTGTGCCCAATGTGCTGGGTATTTCTGTCTCAATCTGCCATGAGTCTCTCCCACAAGTTATTTTCTGTTTCTCTTTCCAGCCTGTTTCTTTAACACACTAGTTTATCCCTGGACACAGCACATATCTCTGGTCACTAGCAGAACTGGGAACCCAGGATTCCACATCCACACGGGGGAGCCTTTCTGAGGGCCGCCTCAGGGGGCAAGGGCAGGGTGGCTGCTGAAGGGTGGCTCCTCTGCAGGTGCTGCTGGCCCTCTGCCTGTCCTGGCTCCTCTGTTTTGCGCTCACCATCACCGACGTCCTCCCTTCGGCCCCTACCGCCCCCGGGTACCTGGCCCGCACTGACTCAAGAGGCAGCGTCCTGAGCCGGGCCCCTTGGTTTCGCGTCCCTTACCCAGGTAGGGGCACATCGTGGTCCTTCTTACTGGGGATGGCCTGCAGGGCCCAGGGAGGGCCTTGTAGAGGATGGCGGCTCTGGGAGGAATTGACAAGGAGGGTCAGGCCCAGGAGGACTATGTATGACTCTTGAGAGATGCAGGAGGCGCCAGGTCGCTCTGCAAACCTTGCATAGTGGTAGACTGAGGACTGGCATCCCAGGCCCTCCTAGGAGCTGGACTCCATCCCCTCCACGTTGCTTGCTCAGGACCCACAGGCTGGGAGCGGGGTGGGAAAAGGGAGACAGAGCCTTGACCCCCAACCAGACCTTCAGGTCTTCTCCTGGGTTAAGGGGACCTCACAAGGGGAACCAGCCTTCCCAGGACCCCTCTGGCAATGAAAGACGTGGGCTTCAGCAGCTCTCCTGAGTGGATGTGGCTCTGCCCTGCATTTTCAGGACAGTGGGGCCTCCCGACCGTCAGCCTGGCTGGAGTCTTCGGGATCATCGCTGGTGTGATCTCCTCCATGGTGGAGTCCGTGGGTGACTACTATGCCTGTGCCCGGCTGGCTGGGGCCCCACCCCCTCCAAAGCATGCCATCAACCGTGGCATCTGCATCGAGGGCCTTGGCTGTCTGCTGGCAGGGGCCTGGGGGACAGGGAATGGCACCACCTCTTACAGCGAGAACATCGGAGCACTGGGCATCACCAGGGTAAGGCTGCTGACTGTGCTCCTGGCCATAGGATGGGCAGCTGGATCTGCCATGCTGTGTGTTAGTCTCCTGTGGCTGCTGTAACAAATCAGCAAAGGCCACACTCTTATCTTACTGATGAGAGGTTCAAATTGGACATGGGTCAATTCTGGGGCTGCAGAGATGTCCCTGTGCTGTGCTCCTGTCTGCTGAGAGTGCTGTGTGTGTAGGGGGAGTCCTTGCCCACCTTTGTCCTCGTTGGAGGCTGTGCATACCTGGACTGTGGCCCCTCCCACCATCTCCCCTGCCACCACTGGGGAAGGCTTTCCACTTGCAAAGACCCACCTGGTCCTTCACTCTGTCACATCTTGGAATTCTTTTTCAATTCAAAGCGACACAGTTTGGAGGTGAGGACATGGGTGTCTTTGCCTTCTGTTCTTGGCCGTCGTTGGCCATGGCACTGCCACACAGAGTTTGTGCTGCATGGAGTTCGTGCCACATGGAGTTTGTGGCACCTTTCTGAGCACTGAAGAAAGGGAGCCCCTCCTTTCTGAGGTTCAGGAGGGAGGTCCACTACCCTGGTCAGCCTGAACATTCCATTTCAACTTGGTCACTGTCACCTGATGTCCCTGGCACCATGCTCCCAGTGGCTCTGTGGACCCAGGCAGTGCCCCATCCTGACTTCTCCTGCAGCTGTTTCTTAATGAGTTCACCCCAGCCCCAGACCATCCTAATCTTCATACTGTCTGCAGTTGCCTGGCCGGTCCCATCTTCCAGACATGGCTCCTTTCCTGGCCTCCTTCCTCCCTCACCAGCACCACTGCCCCCATCTCCCTCCTGGATTCTGTAGCAGTGCCGCACATCTGCTCTTGCCAGGATCTGGCCTATCTATCTCAAATCCACCTACTTCACAACTGCCCAAAGATCCTTCTAGAGCCTAACTCTGACCAGATTGGCCTCTGCTTACACCCACCATGTAGCCCCATCTCTAGAAGGTTAACAAGAATTCTTTGGGATTATTGTGTGCCTTTCCACAAGCTCCAGACATCTCTTCAGTGGTTCCAGCAGGAGTCCTTGGAGCTATGGAAGAACAGAGGCTCCCTTGGTGGCTCTGCTCTGCAGCTGGTGGCACCGCACCTTGCAGCTCAGGACTGTGCGGCCTCAGCACAGCTGCAGCTAAAATCCCTGAGCAAATGGCTGACAAGCCCCACCCCTGCCACATCCTGTGACTCTTTTGCTCTCTCCCAAAGTCTCCAGGCCCCTAAGGGCTGCAGGCAGTGGAGCTACTTTCTATAGGAAGGTCACAGACCCACACATATAGCAGGCAGCTCCCCAAGTATAAAGCAGCAACTCTTTCCTGTTAACAGGAACAAATCTCAAGCAAAACAGGACATTACATTCAACAGACAAAGAATTTCTTTGTGCATTATCCCTAAACCTTTAGAGGTGAGCAAAAGACAGGAAAGCCATCCAAGCAGAGAACAGGCTACAATCAAGTAGGACATTATCAACACTGAGACACAGGTGCAAAGACCAGCGGCTATTATGGGTCCACCCTTCCCCCTCATGGCCCTTTGAGGTATTGCTTTGTGTGGCATCTTTGCAAGGA
Source organism: Dasyprocta punctata (assembly GCA_004363535.1). NCBI lineage: Eukaryota > Metazoa > Chordata > Mammalia > Rodentia > Dasyproctidae > Dasyprocta > Dasyprocta punctata. The sequence continues at coordinate 58,840 of RJWM01002543.1, read as the reverse complement.
GGAGGTACTCCCATCCCCAAAGAGCTGCTGTCACTTCTTCGGATGTCATGGTTTCCAGCCCAGATGTTGGTCCTGAGGCCAGAGAGGCCCAGGGCTGCTCAATGAATGCATGTGGTAATGGGACTGGGAAACACCTGTCATCCTTCAAAGACCATCATCCAAAAGGCACTGGTTGGACCTGAGAAAGCAACAGTCACATGCAACATTCTTTGGATATGGTAGAAATCTCCAATGTAGACAGTTAGACAAATAAGCTGTTAGATCGGAAAGAGAAAAATAAGCAAATATATAACCTACTTTTATTGCTGCATTAATGGACTTTAGTTGACACTAGATTATCTTTTTAAAAGGTTTGATTGTGGTAAAAGGGACCAAACATAAAATTTGCCACCGTATACATTTTTAAGTAGTACATTCATAGTGTTGTACCTCACATCTCCAGAACTTTATCATCCTGAAAAATCAAAACTACATTATAGTCTCCCACCCCACCCCCTTTATTATTTTGTGGTACTGGTGATGGAGCCCAGGACCTTCAGACTGTACTACGTCTCCAGCCCCTTTAATTTTAATTTTATTTTATTTGGAGATAGGACCTAAGTCACTGAATTGTTTAGGCTGACCTCAATCTCAAGGTCCTCCTGCCTCAGCCTCCAGGAATGCTGGGATAGCGGGCATGTACCACGATGCCCAGCTACATTATAGAATCTTTTATAGACACACATGAATGAGAAACAGAGTCAAGAACTGTTTAAAACAGCAGACTCTCGGTGAGACGTTAAGGCAAAAACATTTGTAGTACAGCCCTAACTTTGGAGAATGATACTCAGTGCCGCAAAATCAAAAGTCATTTTTTTAGTCTTAATTCTTTTTAGTGCAGGTTTTAGTTTATGGCAAAATTGAGTGAGAAGTGAGGGGTCTGTTTCTGCCGCACAGGCCTGGTCGCCCTGCCCTGCCCTCCATTTGTGACCCTTCACGGTGATGCACTTGGTAGAAACCCCACAGGGCAGGGTTCATGTTGGGGTTCCCTCTCTGAGGTGTGCACCCTGAAGGGCTGGGCAGTCTTTCACGGCACATATCCACCGTCACAGTGTCACCAGAGCGGTTTTGTCACACTGGAAACTCAGAGGCTAATTTCACCTCACTGGCAAAAACTCCTCCAGACCCACGCTGTGAAATTGAGCAGGGCAAAAGGTTGCAGGGACAGCGCTGTAAGTGCTACGTGCACCCAGCCCTGAGGTCATGCCAGGGTGGGCTGTGGGCTGTTCATTTTTCTTTAAATCTTGCAGAAACTTCTTTCTATTTCATGCTCTATGAGCCACTGTAAGAAAGTGGCCAAAGCACATTTCTTCAGGATTCCGGAACTCCTAGCTACTCAACAAACCCCACACACACCAGGTGCGGCAGTTAGGGGTGATTCCACCCAGGTCACACACTGTGAAAGTCAGTGGTGAGAGTTCCGCCTGAGAGCAGCAACTGGTGCTCACTCATGGAAGTGAACTTCTAAGGTGCTGGAGTGGACCAGCCCTGCACTGTGACAGCAGGGGAAGGGTGTTATCCCAGGTTTGTAGCTAAGCATGCCTTCACAGGGGGGAAAGCTATAATTAATGATCACCTGTTGAGAAAATCTACCATTGTCCTAACAGAGAAAACGTGTTGGTTGATAATAATGGAATGACTTTTATGGGGGGGGGGTATTTTAGAAATGTAAATTACGTCTTGTCACCACCCTTGCTTAAAAACTGTCTATGGAGGATTTTTCTCATCTTTGAGATGTTTACTGCCTACTTTTTTTTTTTTTGATTGTAGACTAATACACAAACCATTAAATTTACCACCTCGATCATCTCTAAATGTACATCTGGTGGTGTTAAGTACCTTCACATTCTTGTCAGCCATCAGCACCACCCTTCCCTGGAACGCTTGTCATCCTGCAGAACTGAACCTCTGTCCTGCTAAACACCTGCCCTGTCTTCCAGCCCCATTCCCTGGCCACTGCCACCCCGCCTACCTCTGTCTCTGTGAACTGACTCCCTCCCTGAGCACCTGGTCTAAGTAGGATCACACTTTCGGTCTTTCTTTGTGACTGCATTATTTCACTTAGCGTAAGGCTAATCCAGGTTGCAGCTGGTGTCAGGATTTCCTTTTTAAGGCTGAATCATATCTTACTGTACACATAGACCACATTTGATTCATGCATTCTCTTTTGATTTTATTCTGACTCCTTCTCAGGGCCCCCAAGGACCTGCAGGACGAAGCCCATGCCTTGCTGAGTTCCCATTGCCTTCCTTCTCCCCAGGTCTCTGCCGCTTAGGCACACAATGTTCCCTTTGGTCTTGAGTCACCAGAGTCACCGCTTGCTATTTCTCTATAGAACGCTCTTCCACCAAATCTTTGTGTTCATGCCTCTTTCCCTTCTCTTGGGTCCCAGTTGAACACTGTCCTAAACAGGCCACCATTCATCACCTTCCTTAGGGCCCCAGCCCCACCACCTGGCCCCTGTCACCTGTGACAACTGTCTTTAAAGCACACCCTGTATTGCTACTGGAAATTAGCTACTTTGTTTATGAAATCTCTTGCTTAGTATCTGTCCTTCCCCCTAAAGTTATAAACTCCATTTACAAAGTAACAGGTAACATGGAAATGGACCTGGATGTGATGTGAATAAAATGTAGCTAGGAACTCGCAGCACTGTTGATAAAACCTGGGAACCAAGGGCTAAGCTAGACAGAGGGGACCTGGGTGTTACTGAGCATGGCTCCTGTGTGGCCTCGAATTCCTCACTTGCATCTCTGGGCCTTGGCTTTCTGACCTATAGAATGAGAGGTCTGAGTGAGCTACTCTCTCTGTTTCCTTCTGCCCTGGCCTCTGGTGATACACGAAGCCTGGTGCTACACCATCATGCAGGTTTCTCAGGGAAGGAGAGGTCAGAGGCTGGGCCCCAGTACCATACTCTCAACCTTTCCCAAACCCAGCTGGGAGTAGAAAGATTTGGGGGTTATGTGGCATCATTCCCATGAATACACCTCCCTGTCCCCAATCTCTGGGTCCTGCAGGTGGGAAGCCGGAGGGTAATTGTTGCTGCAGGCTGCGTGCTGCTCGTGATGGGCGTATTTGGGAAGATCGGGGCTGCATTCGCCACCATCCCAACCCCTGTGATTGGAGGCACATTCATCGTCATGTTTGGGGTCATCAGTGCCATGGGAATCTCTAACCTGCAGGTGAGGCGGTAAGGCACCCTCAGAGAGGCAGCAGCATCGCCCGTCTTGAGAGAAGCCCACAGGACTGAGGAGAATAGGATGGCTGGGGACCTGGGGAGGAGGAGGGAATCCTTTATTCTGGAAGACACGCTAGCCCCCAAATAGGAGAAATAAATGGCCAGAGACACAGCGCCTGAGCCCCCAAATCAGCCGTCACGTCTCCGCATGGTAAAGGTGCGATGATGCTTGTACGAGCTCCCGGCCTTTCTCCTGCAGTACGTGGACATGAACTCCTCCCGGAACCTCTTCATCTTTGGCTTCTCCATCTACTGTGGGCTTGTCATTCCCAGCTGGGTGAACAAGAATCCCGAGAAGCTACAGACAGGTGACTGCCGTCTGTCCTCCTATCAGCACTGTGGGTGTGAGCGGTAGGGCCCTGGGCCCCTGGGAACCTGTTACTGTTGTCTCACTCCAGGGGTCCTCCAGCTGGACCAGGTCCTCCAGGTGCTGCTGACCACAGGCATGTTTGTCGGGGGATTCCTGGGCTTTCTCCTGGACAACACCATCCCAGGTAGGGCCCCACTGTGAGCTGCTGGGCAGGCAACATTTGGGCCACCAGCTGTGTCAGGCTGGTCACAGCACACCCCAAATGGGCCCGAATGTGGAGGTGAGGCAAGGAGGGCCTGTGTCAGCCAGCTTAGGCTGCTATGACAAAACATCACAGACCGGGGACTTAGAGGACAGAAAACGGAGGCTGGCGAATCAGGTGTGAGCAGCTCGGCTTCTCCGGAGGCCTTGAGGCCTCACCCAGGCTTGCAGATGCTGCCTTCTGACTGTGTCCCCACATGACCTTTCCTCTGAGCATGGTGCTCCTGGTGTCTCTCCTGGGTCAGAATCTCCTCTTCTTATAAAGATGACATTCATATTGGATTAGGACCCACCTGAAAGACCTCTTTGCAACTTTATGACCTCTTTAAAGTCTCTGTCACCAAATATAGTCACATTCTGAGAAGCTGGTAATTAGGGTTCTAATACATAAATTTAAGGGGACAGAATTCAATCCATAGCAAAGCATTAAAACAGGAGCTACATCAGCAGCAAAAGCGAAAAGACACAGCCTGGCTCTCTTAAAGCCTGCCATCTAATTGGTGCGGGAGACCACACTTTTGCTTATTGAACCATTGATTCATGTATTTGATAAAACTCCATTGAGCATTTGCTGTGTACCAGACACTATGTTCTGAGAACGGAAAGAAAATTAAGGTAAGTCCTTGCCTTCTAGAGATCCACAGGCTGATGGGGAAAGAGACAAGGAACAGACACACACTGCGCTGCTGGGTAGTGGGAGCTGGGTAGCAGGTTCCATGATGTGCAAACTGAGGGTACAGGGAGGACGGGAGCAACTTCTGGAAGGCGTGGCCAGGTCTCTCTTCTGCCTGCCCTCAGCCTCTCCTGAGGATCCCTGTGGCCACACCTGCTTCACAGTGTTCCATTTGCCATGCCACTACTTGCCGCCAAATCCCAAGTGCCACATGGCCTGCAACCATTAGAATGCAGTTGAGTCCAGCTCCGTGCTTCCTAACTGGCTGAAGTGGGGAGTGGGGGAGAGTCTGGACACCTGAAGAGGAGGAGCTTGGAGAAGCCTTAAGGAGGGGCCAAGTTGGAGGAAGAGGGTCTGGAGCAGGGGAGGGTCTGTGTGGGGTCAGTGACTGTACACCGCCGGTCTTGACTTCTGCTGTCCCCCATCAGGAAGCCAGGAAGAGCGAGGCCTGCTGGCCTGGTCTCAGATGCACAAGGAGTCTGGGGCCATGCTGCAGGCTGCGGAGGTCTACAGCCTGCCCTGGGGCGCCGGCACCCGGTTCTGCACCTGCTCCTGTGCCCGTGTGCTGCCCTTCTGTCCTGGGCCGGACCAGGAGGACGCTGGCCACCAGCCAAATGAACCTTTGCTCCTGAGCACCCTTAGCAGAGCACCTGAATACCCGGATCTGATGACAGCTGGCCCTGCATACCAGGCCACCCAGGAGCACCAATCCAAGTCACACCTCGGTCCCTAGGTCACCTTGGGCCACAGTGCGTACTTCTGCTGTTTTCCAAACTCTGACTTGGACCAGCTCACTGGGGCCCAGCAGAACTCTGCTTTTCCACCAAGAAGTACTTTGATGGATTGGGAGGAAGAGGCAGGAAGGGGATGGGCTGTTTGCTGAAAGGTGACACAACACAGGTCTCTTTTCCAAACAGGAGACAGGACCCTGTGGCCTCGTTGTCCTCCTCTCCTAATCCCTCCCATGGGGCTTGTGCTGGGCAGTGTGAGGAGCACCCCAACTGTCCAGCACCTCCTCCCAGTTCCTGGGAAGTCATCACCTCCCAGCTTGGGGACTCCAACCTGGCCACCTCTCCCTGAAAAGAGCTGAGGCAGGACAGTGGTTGAGCTCTGTTCCGTTGCGGCTCCCACATCGTCCGTCTTCTCTTCTGCCTCCCCTCCAGAAGTGAATGGGGCCGGGGATCCCAGGCCTACAGGGTGGTGGCCACCAAATCCCTTCCACGAGGACAAGGGTAACCAGGTCAAGGGGGCTGAGTCCTCAGAAAGATGGGAGGGGAGGTCCGAGCCCCCCCCCCAGCCATTTCTTCTGTGGCTGCCCCACAATGCCTTGCAACCTTCCGAGCAACATCGGGTGTCTACAGCTGCCTTGGGAAATGAATGCTGTGGTTGTGGCAGCCTTCGGATGAGGACATATTCCAGATGATGACTGCCTGTCTGCAGCCTTCCTTGGTCAGGTCCATGAGGGGTCCCACCCCTCCCCACAACCAAACAGAAAGTCTGACCCTGAGCAGGAGTAAGCTGGCCTCATTTCCTTTGTAAGCAGCTCCCATACCCTTATCGGATTCTGTCTGTGTGCTGTTCCCCTTTGTGCTACAGCAAAAGTTCTAATAAAGCCTCTTTTTGGATGGTACATTCTTGCCTATCATACTACCTCCAGTAGAGCACACTGAGCTGATTCAAAGAGCTGGTAACTTCAGAAGCCACTGGCTCTGAAGGTGTCCAGTAGCCCAAGCTGGTAACACTGAAGCTGACCAGCAACAGAGAATGACAGGCAGTGATGGAGAATTGCTGGCAGCTGCCATCTGAGGTGGCCAGAAGAGCTCCTGCAAATGTGAAAAGTCTATCTCAGAACAGGTGATGGACTTCCTTTATTGGCTCTTAGAACTGGGATGGAAGGAGCCAGAAACCATAGGAGGAATCCAAAGAACTAGGGCCTGAAGGATGACAACTGAGCCCCAGCAGCCCCTCCATCCCCTATAATGGCTTCTGCCTGCCCGTGAGCCCCATTTCCTCCCACTGCAGTGAAGGCAATGGCCCCAGGTCACCCAAGTGCACAGCTGCCATTGACTGCCGAGACAAAAAGAAACCCTCCTTCCCCATTGGTTCCAGACACATCCCAGGGGAACGATGCAAAGAAGCTGTGTATATCTTGAGTTTGAAGACTTGATCTCTCCTGTTCTTGCAATGATTTCTTGTGGCTGCCCTCAGTAATTACCACACACTTAGTCGTGGAGAACAGCACAATTTCCACCCTTACAGTTCTGGAGGTCGGGAATCTGCAGTCTGTGTTGCAGGGTTAAAATTCTGGTGCTGATCATGCTTCTCCCTTCTGGCAGGCCTAAGGAGAACCCTCTCCCTGCCTTTTCCCACATGGGCCTGTGTTCCATGGCCTGCGGCTGCTTCTCCTACCTTCAAAGCATAAATAACACTCTGGCCTCTGATTTGTTGTCCTACTGCATCCCCTTTGACTTTTAGCCTCTTTTTATTTTACACTCATGATTGCATTTAGGGTTTGGCCAGTTAATCCTGAATAATCACCTCTTCTCACGATCCCTAAGCAATCTCATCTGCAGAATCACCCGTAAGGTGACAGTTACAGGTTTGGTGATTAGGACATGGATATCTTTGGAATGAATTCAGTCCCTAAATAACATCCTGCATTAGTTGCAGTCTTGGTCCATTTGGTTACTATAATGAAATATACCAATTCCAGTGGTTTGTGAACAGAAGTTTACTTACCATAATTCTGGAGACTCAGAGGTCCAGGATCAAGATGCTGACAGATTTGGTGGTGGTCAGGGTTGCTTCCTCAAGATGGCCACATTCTCACTAGCAGAACAGGAGGTAGGCAGGATCCCTCTGGGCCTTTTTTAAAAGGGCACTGATCTCATTTGTGGTGGTCTATGACCTAAACCCTCCCAAGGCTCCCCACCTTACCGTCACCCTAAGGGCTCAAATTTTAATACAGGAACATTCTGACCTCAGTATTTACTGTATGGCAACTGTCCCTGAAGAACACAAGTCAGAAGCTCCACTGCACTCTGGAAACTGGTTGTGTGTGGAGACCCAAACCTTCCCGACCCACTTTGTTCCTGTATGAACAGAGTCCTGGCGAAGCCTGCTGAGCTGCTACTGGGAATGAGTTTCCTGGTTATGAGTCACTTCTACACTTCTCGGTCCGAGCCAGAGCCTATGTTATTTTTGAATCCATGGATAAGGTCCTCCTTGCAGAATCCTTAGCTGGTGGACAGTCGTGCTTTTGTTTTTGTTTGTTTTTGGCACCATTTGCTGGCAACTTTTCTGAACTACTTCTCTTTAGAAACACGTTCTCATTCTTAATGCAAGGATTTTGTGTTTATTTTAGGATGTACCCAATCTGTTTGTTCTTAGAAGATATTTTGCAGTCATCTTACAAAAAAATTGATAATTATTTTTATATATGTATTTTTTGTTCTGCAAAACATCTTTTTGTCATCTAGTTAGACAATATACTCCTACAGAGTGTAAAGCCCTGCTGGAAACTGACTAACAAATCAAAGTTCCTTCAACACAAGGAGTGGGGAAGAACTTTAATTCCAGATCCTACAGGACATCTCACCTTACTTTTGCTTTGGCTCTCACACCATCATATTTTGCCACCTTTGAACCTTTTTGTTGTTGGCATCCACAAACCAACTCTTTTTCCCTTGAGGCACCCGGGACTTCACACTGAGCTACATTCCCAGCTACTTTTCTATTTTGAGATAGGGTGTCACTAAGCTGTCGGAGCTGGGTTACAACTTGTGGTCCTCCTGCGTCAGCCTCCCAAAGTGCTGGGATTATAGGCATGCACCACAACACCCAGTTTGAGAAGGTATTTAATAGATGTGGTTAACACTTACAATTTAAATTAAAGGGTTGCCCTTGGCAGTGTGGGCGGGACTTATTCAATTAGTTGAAGACTATAGAGTAGAACTAGTGTTTTTTTTTTGGAACTGGGAGGGAAGGAGCTAGGAACTGTCAAGAATCCTTGCAATTGGGGTTCAGAGAAGAAATTTTACCCGAACACATCAGCAATATGAGCGCCTACCTGCTGTCCTGCCCTACAGATTTCCTTCAGACTTCAGTCTTCACAAATGTATGTGCCAGTTCCTTCGAGGAAACCTGTGTCTCTCTGACCTATTGTTCTCCCTCTCTGCAGAACCCTGACTTATACAGCACTGGCTGATATAGAAAGATAACAGTCAGAAGAAACAGAGCCAGGCGTGGTGGCCCACACCTTTAATCCCAGCACTTGGGAGGCTGAGGCAGGAGGATTGTTGTGAGTTTGAGACCAGCTTGGGCTACAAAGTGAGTTCAAGGCCAGCCTGAACTGCATAGTGAGACCCTGCCTCAAAAAATAGGGCCAGGGATTTAGCTCAGTGGCATAAGCGCCTGCCTGGCAGAAGCCAGGTTCTGAGTTCAATCCCCGATACAAAAACAAAACTAAACAGTCAGAAGAAACAGGCAAACATGCAACAGAGATGGAGAGAGTCCTTGCTGGGGGTGGGGGGTTTAGCACCATGAAGGGGGTTTTATGTAGTAAACCCATCCCGCTCTGCAGCCGGATCTAAGACTTGTGGGGGAGGGGGAGGCAGGCAGAGGGCTGCTGGGGCTAATGACTGATGTGGGGCCATCAGCCAGCTCAGGTCACAGCAAAAAGGCACATCATAGCATTCTGCTGCAAGACAGAGCCACAGCTTTGGACTGAACAGGACCAGGCAGGGCTGGGTTCAAGAAGGAAGAGCTGACCGGAGCGCCTAGCTGCCTAGGGTCCATTGCGAAGACTCCTGGCTTCTTCCAACGCTTCCTGAGTCTCTAGGGGCTACTGATCTCAGTGTCTTTCTTTTCCTGTCTTTTCAACACAAGTTCAGGCAATTCCAGAAGGCCCCGCAGCCCCACTGCATGGAAAGCCCCATTTCCCCCATGATTTGCAACTGGGAGGCTTTACTGGAGGGAGTTGCTGCCACTGGGACTTCCACACTGTCAGGAGCTGGCTGAGCCCAACCTCTGAGCACACCCAGTGTGTCAGTCAGGGCTCGCCAGAGAGACAGAACCAACGGGTATGTGTGTGTGTGTATGCACACACAGAGAGGGTGTGTATGCTGAGGAAAGGGCCCAGGCCATTGTGGGGCCCAAAATCCACCACCAGGCTAGGGAAGTTGCAGTCGAGCTCAGAGGAGGTTTGTTGGTGAATTCCCTCTTCCTCCAAGGAGGTTGGTCTTTCTCTACTGAGGCTTTTGACTGATGAACACATTACAAAGGATCTGTGGTTTACTGCAAGTCTACTGACTTAAATAGTAACCTCATATAAAAAAACTTCTTTCACAGAAACATCTGCGTAATGTTTGACCAAATATCTGGGGACCATGGCACAAGCAGGTTGACACGGAATTCACCCTGAACCCCAGGGTGTAGACCTGGTGACTGTAGACTACATGGGCACTTCTGCTTGAGTGCAAAACAACTGCTGTAACATAGTTAAATCTCCTCTTATTTCCATATACTGATATGTACAGAGCTGGTTATGGTATTTCCTTCTCTCTTCAATTGGCTCTAAGCAATGCAAATAAGGCCAGTTAAAGTACTGAAAAATAATCTTTAAGGCCAATCTGACAGTCTCCTATTTCCTCGCCTACTGCTCTCTATAAAAATACCTGAGCACAGCGGGATGGCAGAGTCGCCCAGTTCCAGGAATGTCAGCTGGGTACGAGCCTTAAAGGAATAGACTATGACTCCACAGGGCACAAAAGTTTACACATCAAAAACTAAAGCAACAGCCTCCTAAAACAATTTAAATGCTACCTTAATTGAATTATGCAGACTGATCCTTCTCCATGTCATTCTCCCTGCATTTTGCAGAGATGCTTTTCTCCCCACCTGCCTAGCCAGCTCAAGTTACTCACGTAGTTCCCACCATCCTCCTTGTCACTCAACCTCCGAGCCACCCTCTTCTTCACAAGGTAATAAATTCTGGAAGAGGCCTTGGATCAAGACCTTTGTCTGTATGTACTCACTTGGATCGGGCTTAGGACCCCTGGGCTGCCCTTAACTTGGAATATGTCTTGGTGTCTTTACTCTTGCCAGGGTTGCATTGGAGATGGTAGATTAAAATTAATTTGCAGGGATTGCAATAACATTTTAATGGGATTGCAAATATAACTTTTCAAATTGTGAGGAAGATTTTTTAAAAAAGGATTACAATACTTAGATTACAATATTCAATATTTGGATTACAATAGCGGCCTTCATGTACCCTTTGCCCAAGGGCCTCACCAAAAAGAGCACAGATCACTGGGACTCCACTGAAACAGCCTTTCAGGTGTCTGTACCAGAGGCAGCAGATGCACCTGGCTGTACCCTGCCTTTGTAACAGCACAGAGCTGAGCTGAGCACCATTTCTACACCCAGGATGTGCTTGCAGGATGTACAGGTAGGCTCTAGGACATTGTGGAACCCAGCAGAGTGATGCCCTGGGTCTGCGGTGGGCTGAAAGAACTTGGTGTTTTCTCACCTCCAAGGGCATATTGTGCCCACCCCCTTCTTGAAAAGACCACAGCCTGGCCTCTAGCTGTACCCAGTACCCCCAGAATAGGTCCGGATGGATGAATGTGTCCCCTGCAGCAGGTCAGCTCCTTTTACCTAACAGCCCTAAAGACTGACATAAGGCCAAACTTCTTTCAAAATTTGTAATAGAAACTAAAAGCACCAAAATGTTTCTGAGACAGCCCTCTCAGCAGAGTCCCAAGGGCCAAGGCAGGCCTAACCATTGCTGCCATCATTCAAACTTGCAAACTGCACACCTCCTTCAGGCTCTTCCGCATCCGGCCCTCCTCCATTACAAATCTTCATCATCAAAGGTCTCCAGACACCTCAGCATCATCATCTCATCGTCAGCAGGAGGCGCTGGTTCCTGCAAAACACATGGGAAGAAGTTGGAATATTGATGGGAGTTTCCAGGCAGATAGGAAGGCCCAGCAGTTTGGGGTGCTCAGCTCTTCCATTCTCTACAACTTTCTCCTCCAGTGTCCAGCCCAGGAACAATGGAAATGGTAACATTTCCATTACATGCAAAGCTCCATGACCTCCAGAAAGAATCTAGCAGAACTGGCTTCTTTCCTACTCTAGAAATTGTCAGGATCCCATAAGACAGACAGGGGAAATCTTAGTTTTAGCCCAAGTGCTCATCAGTAGAAGACAGTGAACTACACCATGGTACAACCACCAGTGAACAGCATGCAGCTGTTTATTTTTTTTTAAATAAAAAGAATGAGAGAGGTTTCTATCTCTGGGATAGATGCTCGGTTTTTAAAAAAGTGCAAATCAATGTGTATAGTAAGCTACCATTTGTGTTTACAAGAATACACAAAAGTCTGTAGACTGTCTCTGGAAAGATGTGGAAGAAACTGGCCATAGTAGTCGTCTCTAGGAAAGGCAAGAGGGTAGTAAATGAGAAACAATGGTGGGAAGAGGCTAAGCTTTTATTGAATATCTTTTGCTGATGACCAGCCTGACATGGTACAGAACAGGCAATAATTAATATTAATAAATTGGCACAAAAATAAATTGAGAGTCTGTCCAAGGCCTACATGACTTTGTGGCAAAACACCCGGCTGGCTTATGGACAGATTAATCTTTAAGCCAACGGCCAGAGCTGAGACTAGCAAGCAGTCTGTCAGCTTCTGGTGCCTCAAAGCAAGAAACATGGCAGCTGAGGACCTTGACTTGTGCAAATTCGATCTAGCTCAGTAGTCACAGTTAGCAGACAATCAGGTTACTAGTTAACCCTGATCTGTTCCTGTGTGATTTTCTAAAAACGCATTGTTCCTCTATTCTTCATCCTTGACCACATCAACAGTTCATCCCCACAGCTTCCTGCAGCCCACCAGCATGCCCCCCAGTCAAGCTGTTCACTTCATAAAAGCCAAATACACCATGCCTCGTGGTCCTAGCCTATCACTGGGCTTTGACCATCCTGGTTCCCTTTGTAATTATAGTGTATAGAACTTGTCTGTGTTTTATTCTGTTGTTGTACCTCTGAGCAGGAGATCAGTGGTCTAAGGCCAGGGCCTCAGTAATCTTTTGCTAATTTTTGAATTTTACATCATGTACAAGGGTTGCCTATTAGTAGATTTTCTAAAGACACAGCACTACATGTGTCTAGCATTGACCCTTCCCACCTCTCAGGACTTCCTACTCCTTCCCCTAAAAGGGTGTTCCTGTGGTCTTTTTTTCTTCTTGTCTTTCTCCACCCCAGCAGAAAATAACTCCTGACAAGGATGATCCCTGTGGGAAGCATCCCTAACCCAGGCATTCATCTGATGAAAGCAGGACCAAAGGTGACCGCTAGATGGAGAGATGACCTCTGCGGACCAAGTCTGCCTGCTCTGGAGAAGCACCCCCTACTCTTTGAGCTTTCCTAACGGATTGGGAGTGGGGATCAGGAGTATAAGAGAGGCGAGGGCGCGGCTCAGTGCAAGAGCACCTGCCTAGCATGCATGAGGCCCCAGTTCCATCCCCAGAACCTCAAATAAAGCATCAGATATGGGACAAGTGGTTTTGAGGGAAATGGCATGGGCCTCTTGTTCAAGGTAAGGACAATGATAAAGACTGAGAAAAGAGGTGCTAAGAGCACAGGGAAATCAAAGAGGCTGAGGAAGGGTAACTCCAGTCTCTCACACAAATACTTGCATGCCATTCACAATGTTCTGCCTCCTTACACCCTGAAAATGGTGCCTGAAGCATTTTGCTAAGCTGCAGATTTCCTGAAAGCAACAGGTTGGTAGAGGTATTTGCTGTTGATGTTGGCTGCCAAAGTATATGGAACAGGGTTCCCTACCAAATTCATGCTCACTTGGAAAATTACTTGGAGAAAGAATCTTTGCAGATGTCATTAGTTAAGGGTCTCATGATGAGACTGCTCTGGATTTAGGGTGGGCACTACATACAAATGACTGGGACAAAGATGAGAGGGACAAAGAGACAGGGAGGTAGGTGAAGGACGTGAGGCAGGGATGTGCTGAGGACAGGGGATGCCGAGGGCTGCCAGAGAGTCCCAGGAGCAAGGAAGACACATGGAAGCATTTCCCCCAGGGCAGCCCTGCCAACATCTCAATATCAGACTTCCTGTCTCTAGAACTAGGAAGGGAACTTCTGTTGTTTTAAGCCACCAAGTATATGGTCATTTGTTAAAGGTGCTAGTTAAGTTCTGTTGTACCAACCCCCGCAAAGCTGACAAAGTGGCAGCGAGTTGAAGGTGAAATGAGGAAGAGAATGAAAATTTCCCTCTCCCCACCAGCGTCACCTGAAGCTTGAAGTCTCCTGCCTCAGAACTGTTCAGACAGTGTGTTCAAGACAAATTCCAGGACCCCATGATTGTAACAGAGTGAAGATCTTGTGACATCAAGAATTGGGGTGACTCTTGTGAGTGCTGAAATTCAAGGCCCCCGGCTTTATGTGAGCACCAGTCTCTGCTTGTTCTTTGGTCTCAGTTGTATGTGGAGAAAAGAAGAGGTGAAAGCAAAAGCAGTCCCTTTTAATCGGTTCTCAGACTTGATTAAGTGGAGAAATAGAGACAATTCTGACAGAAAGAGGGGTGCAGATGCTACAGGCTGGTCACCCCCAGATTGGTAGGATGTGGATAGTGAACTGAAGGAACAAATTTTGATCCCAATAGGGATTCAAAGTGGTCTCAGCAGGGGGAAATGGAGAAGTAGTGGGAAAAGAGCTAAACTATGCCTTGGTCTATTAAAAAGTTGTTCTAATTGTTTTTAGACCAACAGTTGCCACTTTAGAGTTTACCTTTTAAAAACTGATTGTACTTTTACTCAATCATCAGAGAAAATCCATGATGTGCTGCAAAATGAAAGGGCCTCCCTGCTGCTGGCTGAGATTCTCCCACCACGAGAGCCCCACAAGTGGACTCCTGGTCAAGATTCCCATAGCTTTCGGGGAGCAGAAATAATCCTTCAAAAGTTGACCCCAAATATTCCTGCAGGGTCTCAGAAGATGATGAAACAGCTCAGCCTGTTTGCAAAACTGTTGCCCAACATTTCCAAATGCCCCTGGGATCTGCTCTTTGCTTCCAAGGGCTCCCAGTTACAGCCTGCCCTGGAGGACCTCCCTCTGCCTCTTCCCTCAGCTTCTCGGATGCCTTCCACTCCACAGGAGGCATTGGGCTGGCATCCACCACCCACAGAGCAGGCCAGAAAGAAGCAAAAAGGTCTGCCCAGTGCTCCTCCTGTGGTGGTGAGGGCAAGGGGTGCCAGGGGCCCTCACAAACTTTTTCTGCCATCCTAAGGTGGGTAGGCAGAGATCTCCTTGAACCCTGTCTGTCCTACCTGTTTTAATTGAGCATTAATGCAGTAGATGTCCTTTAAAAAATCGGTGATCTGCAGGTAGAGCTGCAACTGTTTCTCTGAGTTCTCTGGGTTGAAGCTGGCAAACCCTGAACTGGTAACAGAAAAAGAAGAGTCAGAAAATATTTAGAACCCTAACCTTTCACCTCTGCTTGCCACCACTCCTTCGCCTCCAAAATGTTTGGACTACAGTGAGTCGAGCACTTCTGAATGTCCAGTGGAATTCCTGGATGGTAGAGTGCTTCCCAAAAAGTCAGTGCTGCCTCTGTTCACAGCAGAGGTGTCCTGTCCAGAACCCTCTGAAAAAGTGAGACTATGGTGAGACTGGCTCTCATGCCCTGGTTTCCCTGGCTTAGTGTTCCATGCTGTGGCCTCAGGACAAGGGAGCAAGATATCTTCAAGCTCCCGGGCTACAGCAACGCTCATGGCTCTGGTTCCACCTGCAGCTGCTGCACAGGCTCAGGAAACACACTGCACATCTGGAGTTCGAGCCCATGGGAAGCCCCACTCAGTGCGTGGGACATGAGGCTCGGGCCCTGGTGCAGGAAGGAGGCCTGTATTTCAGGCTCCTTCCTCACCATGTTCCAGGGACAAGAAGTGCAGCTGAGTGTGCCTGGGGCTTTTAAGCACAGTGCCCTGGGTCACAGAGGAAAGCCAACTCCTTGCACCCGGTTTCTCCTGAGATGAGGTCAGGCGGCCAGCCTAGGGACCCCCCAGCAGCAACCCCTGCCTTTTCTAGGGAGAAGAGTTTTTAATAGATCATTGTTTTGATTCTACCTGCTGGGCAGGAAGTTCCAAATACTGCTTAGCAAGTACATGTTGGCAACTGCATCCAACCTGTATGTGCCCCCCAATTCCAGTGTGGAAGTAGAAATGGCAACTGTCAGCCAGCTGCAGCAAAATCTCATTCTGCAGAGGCCAAGGGGAGCACGAGGTGGCTCTGGGAGGACACAGCCTCCTCTGTTGATCCCAGGGCTCCTCGAGTCTGGCCAGGCTGGGTGGGGCAGGGGGATGGAGGACAAAGGCTGAGGTCTGCGCTGCCTAGAGCTCTGCTTAAAGTCATCTGAGTCCCCATGGCCACATCTCTAGGATGACCCAAAAGCCAGGCTCCCACGGAGGACAACAGATTCACTTGGATCACAATGATGTGAATATCACTCTTAATCCCAAGCCAGAGACTAAAAAACGTTCAGACTTCTTTTCAGCCCAGACACTAGTACAATATGTGGAGGGCTGTCCCTTCAGGTCAGGAGGTCGCAGGTTTTTGAGGAGCAGTCAGGGATTCTCATCCCAGGCCGGTTTTTCAGAGGAAGTGCCCTGGGGTATAGGCTGGGTCCAGCTGCTTCTTGTTTTAAATCTTCCTAGATCCTGTTTTATGTATCCTTGCCTTGTGGGTCAGTTACCCCTTCTTGATGCCTTCCACATTCACCCCATCAGCACTGTGGGTAGCTTCACCCTTCAGTGTGGCTCAGTCTCCTTTAAGCACAGGGACAGGGCACAGGCCCATTTCCTCACAGGCCCAGGGCCTCTGTGTCCTGCTCTCTTCTGTCCCTGCTCTCTTCTGCCAGCCCAACAGCTATGACCATCCCACGGGCTGCCTGGGCCTGGCTTCGGACTGAATGCTTGTGCCCCCACCCAGGTGATGGCTTTATGAGGTGGGGGTGATGGCTTTATGAGGTGGGGGCCCTTACAAAAGAGGCCCAGAGAGACCTGTCTGTACTGAGAAAGTGCCATCTACCAGACTCTGAATCTACTGTCAGCTTGATTTTGAACGGTGAGCAATAAATGTTTTTGTTTATCTGCCACCTGGCGAGGTGTTTTCTATAACAGTGGACTTAACTAACAGCAGGGCAGTAGCAGTTTTACACATGATAAGCAAGGCCAAGGCGCACCAAGAAAGCAGAGCAAAAGGAGCAGACACAAAACGAACCACCTTGAGCCGATTACCTAGTGTGTCCCTGACAACGTCATTCCCAGGGAGATGGCACAGACCTAGAAGCAGCCCACTTCCAATCACAGAAAAACGTGGATCCCTAAGAACTTCCACTGGATTATGCACCCATCTGGGAATTGCAGAGGACAGACTAAAATATCCCTGCAAGGGTACACACACATACACCCACACACACACCCTTCCATTTGCACATACACACTTGCACACTCCCACTGCCTTCCTCACCTGGGGTTAGATACACTTGGAATTTCACTTTTGTCAAGGAAACTTGTCAGGTCAAAGGTATCTTCAAAAAGGCCCTGGAAGAAAGCACAGAACTTCGTGTGTCAGAACTGACTTTGCTATTTGAAGCTTGCTTCGGGCTGCTGGGGCAGAGAGCAGTAGAAGGCCCCCCTCTCGATGCACTGTGTCCCCAAAGGACATGCATGTCAAAGCGGGGCCCAAATACAGCGTCTGTGCTCAGCAGTCTTCCCATGTGGTCACAGCAGTCTTCTAAGGCTCTGCCAACTCCAGAAGAGCTGCAGTTGACCTGTTTGTATCTCAGAGCAGGATGACTGCTAACAACACCCGAAACGTGTGGGTAGCAGACACTGTAGCTACTTCCTCTTTATTGAGTTATTATAGTGCTCTCTGAGATGGAAACTCACTGCCTCTCAAGGACTGGGCCTGAGTGGTCCTGAGGTATTCCTCTCTGGATTACCAGTCACTGGTTTAGTAAAATGGTAATCTGGCCAATCCTGGCCAATGACAGCAGAGAAAAGAAGACAGCAGAAATTTCTGGAAAGTTTTTCCTTAGCTAAGAAAGAGCCCTCACAAGAACTCCTACCTCTACCTGGTGAGAAGGAGGCTTGGTTGCTCCAGGGAAGAATGAGAAACCAGCCTGAAAATGAAGTAAGGGAGGGAGAAGAGAGAAACCTTAATCCATTCTCATCACTGAGCAACTGGACTGACCTAGACCTCCCTGGAAGTGAGGTTTAACAAAGTCACTGGCAGCCAAGAGTCCCATGCTAGAACATTCTACACCTTGGCTCCCACAGTGTCACAGAAATTCCAGGTTGCTAACAGGAGAAGAGAAAGAGCTGTCTGGTGGTCATGGAGACAATAATGAGAAAATCAGAACCTACATGTAACCCAATTCCAAATGGCCCCTCAAACTCACTGAACGACCTCAGCAAAGCTCGGGATCCTGGGGCAGAGGGTAACAGAATCATTCCTGTCACACCCTGGCTCACCCCACAGTGTCTGCTCACCTCCTCTGGGGTGGAGAAGAGTGAGCAGCTGGCCCCTTGGCTGTCCACGCCGCTGTCCTTCACGCTGTCCTCAGCGCAGGCCAGCTGAGGGCAGATGCCCAGGTCCAGGAGGTCATCATTCTGCTGGGTCCAGACCTGCAGGACACTGGCCTTCCTGTCTTCGGACAGTGTCTGCCATAGGTGCGAGATGGCTGCCGAGACGACAGACTGTGGGGTGTTGTGTGAGGAGACGATGCCACTCCCAATCAGCAGGTCCATTGTCTGCTTGTAGAAGCTGAGGTACCTGGAACAGAAGTGGTGCCAGCTCTTGGGATTCAGTTCTTGTGTCTCCTCCATGGCTCAAAGCAGATCAGCCTTAAAGTTCTGCAGCCTCTGACTCCCAGAGGGCAGAAGCCACCCAGGGGGCCATGGAGGACCTAGGACTGCACTTGGGGTCCCTCCTATGGCTGGCCCAGGTGTTCTGCTACAGGGAAATATGGTGCAATTCTGTGCCAGGAATGCACCTTCCTGTTCAAAACCCCACCTTAACAAGGGGCTGTGGGTCAGGCTCAGCCAGGGACTGAGATTCCTCCTACTGGGCCAAGACCTTCATAAGCTACACAGTTACTGAGGGTTTTGGGTCTGTGGAGGAGGCAGTGGCAAAGGAACCCGTTCACCTTCCTCCTTCCCTCCCTCTGCCTGGTGTCTTCTCCCTCCTGTCCTTCCTTGTACTGGGGATTAAACACTAAAACTTGTGGGGGCCTTCACACTAAGCTACATCCACTTTTATTGTGAGACAGGGTCTAAGTTGCCCAGGTTGGGCTTGAGCTTTCGATCCTTTTGCCTCAGCCTCCCAGGATGCTGGGATTACAGGCGTGCGCCATCACACTTGACCCTGTCTTTCTATAAGACCATCTGTGATGTAAGACAGCAGATTTGCAGAGCTTTAATGGTGGTGGTAGACAGGGGCTTAGCCCTTGTAACACAATCAACACCCCCATTTACCCAAATAAACATCCAAACTAAATAAAAACAGTGTTCTTGCTGTATAAATGCAGCTTGGAGATTCTGTGTCTAGACCCGCAGCTGACCCCATCCCGGGCCCCTCCTGTGGAAACTCCGGAGTGTCCAGGACTCGGACTGGTCTGATCTCACATGGAGGCCACAGTGGTCACAGCTGCAGCCTGTGTCCAGTCCCCACAGGAGCTCTGCGGGTGCACAGAACCACCCTGCCCAGCTGTCCACACCGCTCAAATTCCAGGAGGTCTGGCGGTGAAGTGAGTGGGGATTGTAACAGATCCACTTTTTTCTCCTCTTCCTCCTCTTCCTCCGCTTCTTCCTCTTCTTGGTTTCCCTCTTCCTCTTCCTCTTCTTCACCTTCTTCCTCTTCTAAGTCCTTCTCGAGTCCTGCCTCAGTTGGGTAGCAGGGGAAGGTGCCATTCTGAAGAAAGCTATCTGAGATCAAGCTGGGGGAGAAAACAGGAATGAGACAGTACTGTAGACAATGACTCCCAGCGAATACAAAAATTGTTAACACAGTTTAGCAACAGTATACATAATCCAGTCACATATAGGTACATAAGTACATCGTGACTAAATGGCCTTGCTCATAGGCAAGGTGGTTGGTTCAGTGTTTGAAAACCAATCGATGCAGTGCACCACATCAACAGACTAAAGACGAAAAGTCTTACACTTGTCTCAACAGATGCAGAGAGACAACCGATAAAATCAACATCATACAACAGAAGGCAACTTCTTTCACCTACTCAAGGTTATCTGCAAAAAGCCTACAGCTGATACCATATTTAATAGTAAAATATTGAGTATTTTCTCCCTAAAATCAGGAGTAAAAAGAGGATGTCCATTCTCACCACTTCTTCTCAAGATCACACTTGAGGTTCTAGCCAGTCCAGGCAAGAAAAAGAATCAAAATTTGGCATACAGATTGGAAAAGAAGAAGTGACTATGTAGAAAATTCCAAAGAATCTGTGAACATATGACTATATTTAAGAAGTGGACTTAGCAAAGTTGAAGAATATGAGGCCATTATTCAGAAATAAATATAGTATTTCAATTAGAGCAAGGGTTACAAGAGTGCGGAAAGTGTGTGGATGTGTAGGGATGGAAAGAGGAGAGAGAGGTGCAGGGATGCAGCTGAACAGGATGAATAACTTGTAATGTTCTCCAGGAAAACTACAGTTGACAAAGTAGCTAATAGAGAAGATTTCGAATATTCCCAACACAAACACATGGCAAATATCTGAGGTGATATGCTAATTGCTCTGATCTGATAATTACATAGTGTACACATGTATTGAAGTGTCACATTGTAGCCATAATTATTATGAGACAATTAAAATGCATAGTAAAAAGGAAATTTATATGCTAGAAATGAACTTGAAATTTTAAAAAAGCACCATTTATAGCAGCACCAAAAACGTGAAAGAATTAAGCTCATAGCAAAAGATTGCTCTATAGTTTTTTAAAAAAAGGAATAGGAGAGACTTGTTAATATTTTTCAATTTTGCTGTTCAAAAGACATTTAAGACAATGAAACTACATGAACAGTTTGGAAAGTCAGACTTTATACCCAGGATCTCTTCATACTGTTAGGGATAATCCCCACGTTGTCAAATTCCACTAAAAAGAAAGAGAAAGCTTCCCTCTTTTTTTAAAAGTCTTGCAGTGTAGAATGCCTTTCTGAAGTATTCCCCAAAACCGAGGTGTCATAACAAATTTATGTATTAGACATCATTTCTGCATGGCAAAAATGAAAAACAAATAGAGCAAAGACAACATAATAAAACAAATGACTAAAGGAAAAAATTTTGCAACTCAAGTAATTGAAAGAGCATTATCTTACATATATATGTACATGTAGAGAGCTTCTACAGTTAAATAAGAAGAAGACAGTCAAACACAGGTGGGCAGAGGACAGACAATTCCCAGGAAAGGAAAACCTAATGATCTTGAACAAAAGCACTCAAGTTTACTCATAATTAATCAAAATGTAACAAATAGATTCTATGCTGATACCATAGTTCTAATTACTGTAGCAAAAATTTCCCTACCATTAACTGATTATTTAAATTAGGATTTTAACAAAAATTTAGCTATTTTTCTGTGTGATGAGAATTATATCTTATATCAGTATGGAAAGAGCAGCTCATATGATAAATGGGGTTTGGACAACTGACTGTCCATTTAGGGGAAGCAAGCATAGAATCCCACCTTTCTGAGACCACCTCCAGGGTCTGCTTTTTAAAAACAGCCTTCAGCTGCCATGTACACTGCACACACACCCACACGACACCTGCTTCCTCCCCTCTGGAAATAAGATGGTAATCTGGATGGAGTGAGATTATAAGTGGCTATTTTCTTCTTGACACATTTTTGTTTTCACATTCTTTTGTTTGTTTGTTTGTTTGCATGCTAGGCAATGGGAGCCAGGGCCTTGGCGTGCTACTCAGCTACATCCCCTGACCTCTACTTAATTGTTAATAATTTATTTTTGCTCTGATTATTTCCCATATGATACAATACAAGTTCTTTGTCAACATTTTTGGGACATAGAGAAAAGTACAGAGAAGAAAATAAATGTCATAGATGGCCACACCACAAGACAGTATGGTGCTACATCTCTTCATCCAGAACGGCTTTTGGTAGGCTCTGAAAAGCACGTGGTTGGTGCCCTTTTCAGGGGATGGGGTCGATGGCTCGTGCTCTGTGTCTCACCAGAACCCAGCCTGTATACACTGTGCCATTAGAGCTGGGCATGCTGGGGGCTGCCAGAACCTGGCCGTTTCCCCAAAATCCAGGCCAGGATCAAAGCAGCTCCACAGGTTGCAGATGCTGAGCAGGTATTGAGAGCAGAGCAGAGGAGATCTCTGCGCAGCAGGCACAAGAAGCCTTGACAGTAAATGTAAAACTTGACATCACAAAAGGCACCCCTATTTGTCTCTCTAAGTTTGAATTATTAGTAATGACTCTTTCAGCGTCTGTAACACTTATGTGCTTTTCCTCTTTGAAGTCTAATGGTTTCTTCTAGGTTCCCAGGACTTGAAAGGTAGGCTGAGATTTTTATTTTCCTTATTTTCATATGTACCCTCCAATAATTCCAGTAGCTGAGAATTTCAAATAAATGTATAAATGCAAAATATGTAACACTATATATAATTCAAGATGAATACTATAATCTCATTTTACGAAAATAGGATGTGCAAACATTTAAAAACTAGATGGATGGATGTCCCTCAAAATTAACACTGTCTCTGAGAGGTAAGACAATATGTACTTTCAGGCTTTTCTTTATTTCCTACATCTCCCATAATAAGCACAGGTCATAACGGGAACAAGGCCATTGGGTATATTAGGATCAGGCAGAAGTGAGCTACCCCAGGACCAGACCACAGCAGGTGAGTGACTGGCTGCTCTGCACCCTGCCCCCTGGGAGAGAAGAGGGTGGGACACAGCCCAGCCCATTCTCCTGAAGCTCTTGAGGTCTTACCTCTCATTTCTGGAGAACGTTCCAGCATATTCTTCTTTAACCTTCTCTAAGCTGCTAGGGTTCCCATCTTCCAGACTGAAGGTTTCTATCAGTTGAAGACAAGAGTCAAGAAAGAAAAGTCAGGCCCTTGTTGCATTTTTGTGGCCCATGGGGGAGCCCTGAACCCCGTCCTTTTCCCAAAGTTCAGTTTTAGGAAGTCCAGAATTCATTTAGCACCTCTTCTGGGTGTGAGGGGAGAGCTCAAAACAAGCACCGATTCACTTTTTTCTCTGGCCTCTTAAGATGAGGTCAGGTGCCCCAGAGGGGACTCATCAAATTTGCACAGCCGGACAACCCCTGTCCACCCTGCCAGGCTATAAGCTCCCTGGGTTTGGGAGCTTCAATCTCAATCATAGCCCAATCACACTGCCTGCTGCACAGTAGGCCCTCAATAAGCATCTGTGGGCTCTCTTGTAACCCAGTCTCTGTTTCCAACAGAAAAACAGAACCAGCCTTCGCAAGCGAGGGACTTATTACCTTTCAGCTTCAGCAAAGTGTCCAGGGTTTCTTCCAGTTCCTGAATATGATTCTTTGCTTTGTTCAGAACCTGCCACTGGGGACAGAGATGGACAATGCTGCTAGGGCGGTCTCACACTGCAGAGACTGCTTTTGTGGACCCAGCACCCCTCAAGATGAGGTCACATTTCCTAATGTGTAAAGCCACACCCTTGACAGTAGAAAAGATTTCCTAAAGTTTAGAAGAAGTGACGTCTCCTTTCTCTCCTAGTAGTGGATTCTCACTGAAATACCAAAGTATCTGGAAACAAGCTGCATTCAGCAGACTCCCAGTGTTGCAGAAAGGCAAATGACTATGCTGCTCCTTGAAGGTGGAGTCAGGTTCCAGAGGGGCACAGATGAATGTCTGTCCAACCCAGGTTGCACGAGGCACAGGCTAAGCTTCTGCTCGGTTGTGACCATGTGCAGCTGACTGTTTAGCACAGGTTCACAATATTTACTTGCTAAATGCATGCACTCTAGATGACCTAAAGACTTCTCAAGGGTTCTGTAAACATGCCTTTAAATTTCCTTCCTTCCCTTCTAGCATCTTTCCTCCCTCCATTCTTCTCTTCCTTCCTCCTCATTTCCTTTCCTCTTTCCCTAAAGTCAAGGTGGCAGTTGAAAGATTATTCAAAAATAAGAAACATTGAATGTTTGTTGGGCTACATCTACATCTGTCAGGGATCGGGGACACTCCTCAGGCCCAGGGAAGTGCAGAGTTGTGTGCTGAACCCTGGGGATGCAGAGTCAGCAAGACCGCCCCCACTTGAGGACACTGACTTTCCAAAGGGAAGCAGGCATGGAAGCAGCTTGTGATTCACACCAGACAGAACTAAGGAAGGGCTCACAAGGCAACACAGAGGAGAACTATTCTGAAGAGAGAGATCAGGACTGTGGAACAGGGCAGCTAAACTGAGCGAGCCCAGCTTGGAAACACATAGACCAGACAGGCCTCACTCAGGGCTCTACCGGGCAGTTGCAGAATGGACAGCTGGAGAGGACACCACCAAGGCAGCTAGGGAGCGAGAGCCCAGGTGCTGCCATTCTAGATTCACAGGGGTTCTGACAGTGCATAACAAGGAGACTCCATCCTCCTCCCATTTGCAAAAGCTTTATCTCCCTGTTTCCTATGAGGAGGGGACCAAGAGATGGAGGGAAGCAGGTGGGTGGGGGAGGGGAAGGGGATGTAAAAGAATCAAGATGTGTTAGGTACATGTGCCAACTCCCCTCAATGAATGTAATCATTAAGCACTGCACACGTGCACTAACAACATTTTTCTAAAATTTTGAAAAAGGGCTCCTAAGGGGAAGTACAACACACAACTGATCTTACAATACTGTACTCATCCAAAGATGAGGAGAGGCAGGGATTTAGCTCAGGGGCATAAGTGTCTGCCTGGCCAGAGCGAGGTTGTGAGTTCGATCAATGGTACAAAGATGAGGAGACAGAAACAATAGCTTTGTGAGAATATAGCCAACTGTAAGATTGCTGAGCATCCCTTCCTGACCAAGGCCTAACACCTTGCTCCTATATACCCTGCTCTTCTTGTCCTGGGACTCACACTTGAGCTGTCAAGGCAGCAAGGACTTGGAATGGGGGGGGTGGGGGGCTGCTGGTTTCCAGAGTGCTGGACTTATCCCTAGGGTGAGAAGATGATTCTCTAGCTGCTATGGTTTAAATGTTTGTGTGCCTTCAAATGCCTATAGTGACACCTCACCACCGACAGGAGAGGGTTAGGAGATAAAGCCTTTGGGGAAGTGATTAAGTCTAGAAGGTAGAGCTCTCACAAATGGAATAAGTGTCCTGAGAAAAGTGGCCTACGGGAGCTTTTCCACACTTTTCACCATGTGAAGACCTAGCTAGAAGGCACCACCTGGAAACCATTTTGCACCGGATACTGAATCTGCGGATGCCTTGATATTGACCTGATTTGGAAATAGAGCCTTTATAGAGGTAATCAAGGTAAAATGCAATCCTCAGGTCAGGCCCCAGTTCAGTATGATTGATGTCATATAAAAAGGAGAAATGTGGATATAGACAGACACACAGGGAGGATAATGGAAGATAACCAGAGTGAAAATGGCCATGTGGCTGGGGTGATCCATCAGGAAATGCCAAGGATTGCTACCAAATTCCAGATGCTAGTACAGGGAAAAATGATTCTCCTCTAGGGCCATTGGAGGGAGCAGGGCACTGTGGGTACTACGATTGTCTTTCCATAACAGAAATCAGAGGGAACGTACCCCCATTCACCGAAGTTGGGTAACAGTCCTGTTCTATCACCTGCTACATCATGAGGGTCAACACCAAGGCACATGATTTTCCTCTGGAGTTACCTGCACTGCTTACTGTGAGACCCTGAATACCTGTTCCTTCTTTGTGCACACTTTTCTGCTGGCCTATGCCAGAGACTTTGTTTTTTATGCACCCCTGGAAGCACACAGCAAACATCTCTTCCTCTGAAAGACTTGGAGCACAGCTGTGCTAGACAAGCTCTCAGCAGAGGCCAGATGTGCTGTCACTCAGCTGATGAGCCTGAGCCTCTTCATGTGGCGCAACAGAGGAAAAGAACAGCACTCCCTCTGCCCCTCACTTGCCGCTGCACCATTCTACAAGAGCAGGTGGGGTCTCTGGTGGGATTTCCTCAGCTATATACAACTGAGGTCCCACTTGGAGCTCTGCACAAGGGTGTTTGGGGTGCTCTCTTTGACCTCCACAGAGTCCTGGCCCCATGCCTGTTCAGGAGCTCGCCTGGATGTCTGACCCCAAGTAAGAAGCCTCTGCAAGTGCGGTGAGCAGGCTGACGAACCCTCCCAGAGAAGAAGCACCACTGGCTGCAAACAGGCACAGGACAACAGGGATATCCCGAGAGGAGGCAATGCCTTGAACAGGTGCATGGCTTCTTAACCAGCTGGCAAGTGCTTCCTCAACTCTTGTTCCCTCCTCTGTTAAGAGGGTGAGGAACTATAGCCCTTGGGAGACCTTTGTGCCCCAAAACACGGGTGTTTAGGCAGAAGTACAGGGTCCTGGAGCAGCTGCAGAAACCTTGGTGCTGCCCTCGGATGGGTTAGTCATGGCAGTTACTGGCTCACTAGGTGTCTCCTCAAGCACATCATTTTCCTTCTGTGTTAGACTGCTCTGTGCAGGTAGATATGGCCTGGCACTCACAGTTCATCTCTGCAGCAGTGCTCCTGGTGCTATGCAGCGTCCCTCAAGGGTAGGCAGCAAGGACAGCAGCTCCAGGCCAGGCCTCATCTCAGTCTGCCTCCCTCCACATGTGGAAACATCTCCCCACACCCAGGTCCCCTTACCTTTGAGGCTGTCAACTCAGACTCAGAGTAAACAGTCTTCTTCAGGTGGTCAAAGAGCCCTGCCATGGTGGCTCGGTGGCGGGCCTGGGACAGGCGTCTCCGGGCCACCCGAGGTTCCAGCTCCTGCAGTTGCATCGGTGGCTGTGGCACTGGGCATCCAACAGGGTGGTTGCCTTCTCCAGCGGCTGCCATTCTGAACTGCAATGTAATAAACCTTTTTACCCTAAATAATAAAACAGAGCATTAAGAAAAAAGAGAGAAAGGAGATACCTCTTAGGTAAAAGATCCCACGTCAATGAATATAACTAATAACAGACACAAAATCTGTTCCTGAAGATCAATTCCCAGACTCATGAGTCACCTATACTGGACTCACAGTGGTGGATCCCGGAGTCACGCTGCCAGGGCTCACCAGACACTTGCTCATTTCTGTGACTGAGGACAGCAGGGCACCTGAGACCTTGTACCTCATACTCTGTCAAAGCTGAACAGTCATGTGTCCCACCTTAAGAATGGCCCCTGTTTGATCTGAAGAAGAGTTACCCTGAGGTAACCCACTTCTGCCTTGAAGCCAGTTGACCATGGATTTAAGCCATGGGCCAAAATAAACCCTTCCTCCCATTTCCTCTGAGAAGCTTTCCATCCTCAAGCCACTCTGATTTCTAATTTAATCTTGTTTTGCTAACACATCAGTAAGATTTTTGGTCTGAATCTATGGTTCAAGTGTTGATGATGTTCTTCCCAGGATATAATTAATAAAAATCTCACTTAATCACTCCCTTTCTTGGCTGCTTATTCCAGACTGAAACTGCCAGGAGTTTTATTGTATAGAACACAAAGCCAAAAATCACCCAGGCATGGGGACCACTGGAATCCCAGAGTTTAACAGGATGAGGGACAATGAAGATAAAGAGAAAAACTTCGAGGCAGAAGGGAAATGACATGTTAATTCCAACCTGACCCTAAAGACTTCTCTGGACCCAGGCCTTCACTGTCTCATGAATTCAGTCCTTGGCAAGATTCACAGTGAGAGAGGCCATTTGAGATGCTTAAAAAGTCCTCTGAAGATTATGCCAGTTAATTGCTACATAACAAAGACAGACATTATACAGGGGAAGAACCGAGGTGCTCTGTTCTTACTCAAAACTGGGCACAGTTGGACAAGTGAATATAACTAGTTTGGCATCTTTGTGTGAAGCCTGTTCATTATGCAGAAAATAAGCATAGGAGGAACTCACTGGACATATTTGAAGAAAGATAGTCTTAACAACTCCAGGCAGGCGAATGATGATTTCAGGGATGATTTATTACCATAGGACAAACTGGTATAGGAAAAGGCACCGGTTTATGGTTTGGCCCAAGACCTCGGTCATAACCCTAGATTTAGGTTAACCAGCCAAGGGATACTGGATGGAGCTAAGAAACTCTAGGTTTTAATTTCTTTATCTGTATGAGAGAGGTGAACTCTAACCTCTTCCCTTTACAAAGGCATGGTCACGACTCTGGCTGCCCTACATTCAAGCCACCCATATTCTAACAGGCATGAGGTATGCAGCACTTGTGAGTGTGCAAAGCTTCATCTTAAAGAATTCCAAGGCTGCAGTTCAAATAAATGAATTTACTCAGTGCGTTCTTTGTGTGAAACTTGTTCACCCTGCAGAAAACTAGAGCCAAATACACTATGAGGTATTTTAGAATGACCATAGTGCCAATGTATTTTCTCTCTAAAACTCACTGCTGCGTTTAACCTTGTCTGTGGGATCAGCTTGCCAAGCAAAGCTTTACAGTCCAACAGAGGCGGCTTCCTCGACACCTTCAACTAAGGTTTGTGAAGATTTGTAAGGTCACATGCTCTGTTTTCTATTCTCATCTATAAAGTAAAGCACATTTTCTCATAGTTAAGTATTTTCCTATTAATGTACCACTTAATACTCACTTAGAACTGACACTTTAAAGACTCCCTAGACAACGAGAAATGGCCTCATCTTTTCTAAGTTTGAGGAAAACTCTCAATCTTATTTATTTACTTATTTATACTGGAATCCAACCTAGGGATTGATATATTACCCCTGAACTACATTCCCAGTCCTTTAATTTTTTTAAAAAATTAAATTAAATTTTTTTCATTTTGAGACAGAATCTCACTAAGTCATTAAGTTGCCCAGGCTGAGCTGGAATCTGTTATCCTCCTGCCATAGCCTCCCACAGTGCTGAGATTAGAGTCATGCACTACCCTACCCAGCCCCGGTCCTTTTTATTTTACTTCATTTTTAAAAATTTGAGACAGTGTATCCCTCAGTTAGCCAGGCTGGTCTCAAACTTGCAATCCTCCTGCCTCAGCCTCCTGAGTAAAACTTTCAACCCTTCTTAAGCACCAGAAAATATTTCAGTATGATCCATTCTCCTTAGCAAACTCTAGACAAACCCATAAAATACTCTGGAAATGTATTGGCAATTTATTACATACATACACAAAATCCAGCGCACTATCTCAAAAAACTAAATTTAAAAAAAGAAAAAAAAAAAAAAAAAAAAAAAGGAAAGGGCAGGGGATGTAGCTCGGTGTGAAGCCCTTGGGTTTAATCCCCCGCACCGCGACACACACAAACCCTCCTATGCATTGGACAGCAGACCCCAAGTTTCTGTCAGGCTTCGAAGCAGACCCCAAGTTTCTGTCAGGCTGTCAGGTATGTCCACGCATACTCACACACAAGGCCCCCCCCCCCGGAGCTGACCCCCAGTGGATACTCACACACCGAGGAAGCAGGCACTGTGCACCTCACGTCCCCACTCGCGGGACACACCTGAGAGAGTGAAGCCCCGTTCGCGGTCGCAACCTCCTGCCTCACGCAGGTTGTGAGGCTTCTGCTGGGCAGAGAACAGGCGACCTGGCACTTTAGCCCTAGCGGGGACCAATCATAGCCCTGTCAGCAGCCCAGCCAATGGGGACGCAAGGTGGAGAGCCAATGGGAGCTCGGGCAGAGGGAACATTGTAACAAGTTGGCACCAGGTTACACTGAAGGGCACGTAGACCAGGGCACGAGCTGACTTTCTCACCCTGGCTCCTCGTCCTCCACGAGGCTGAAGCCACCTGCCTCGCCAGGTCGCAGAGGACACTTTCAATAACAGGCCAGGATTCCAGGCTTGGGCCTGGAGGTGAGGAACAAAAACATGTTGATGGGTAGGAAATGGGCATAGACAGCAGGGAGAGTTGATCTTTCAGGGAGAAGACAAAGAGGAAGGGGACTATAAGGAGAAGAGCCCTCTAAAAGGTTCGATTAACGTATAGAGAACAGGTCTTCATTGCTTGGAATGGTAGGAAGCGGGCATTTTCTAGCCCACTAATGATTTATTTTCCTTCCCAAGTAAAAATGAACTCTGACCTTTAAGCCTATTTTTGCTCATATTCCTGTATCCCCAATATTCCATGATGGTTCTAACCCCCTGCATCACTACTCACAGTTTGGCACCCTTTTGGGCAGAGGCTGGGTTAAGACATTGGAAAGGCTGTGCTCAGGGCCTGTGTGGAGACAAAGGCGCCCCCTGGCGGCCCTGACCTGAGATGAGTGGCCCCTGGGCCAGGGGTTAAACAGAGGTCATCCTGCTCAGCAGAAGGGGCAGAGGCTCTCCAGGGCTACGTAGGAGCCCATACCTAAAACATACAGTAGGGTACATTACACTTAACACTGAGGTGTCACAGACTCACCTTCCAAGGGATTTGGTGAAACATCAAATTAAATATAAAGAAACAAACATGCAGCAGGAGTCACTGATTCTTCCCCCCTTTAAGGACAAAATTTGAAATATTCATTTCTTTCCAAAATTCTGACTAGATATTTTGGGGCCTGTCCCTTCTGACCCAGGAGTCCTGGGAGGGTATGTTACTCAGAAGCCTGTTTACCTGCAGGAGTCTGATTTCTTTACTGAAAACAAGAATCTGGTCGACTTTAGTAAACTACCCACAGCTACAAAGCAGACGGCTCTATTAATGAACCCTGTGCATCTCCTGTGGCCTCTCACAGAGCTTGGTACAGTGTCTGCCCAGCAACATCCATGCACACCATCACCCCTAACACTGGCCTCTCCCTCCCAATAGCATAGCTCTGCCCTAAAATACATCCCCCCCATGTACAATAATATAGACCCTTCCCTGAAATACCCTTCCTCCACCAGCAATATATCTTACCCTGAAATACCCCCACACTGTACAGAAGTGTAGATTCTATATTGAAATACTTGTCCCATGCACCTGTAGCATTACAGATTCTGCCCTGAAATTCTCTCCGAGTTCCCCCACTATGAGAATGTTCCTTCCTCCCAGATCCAGCTCAGCATTGGACCACCCAAGGATTGCCACCTCTCTTCTGTGGCCCCTTGGGCCTGATTTTCTGGTTTGGAGAACTTTCTGGTCTTTTTTGAACTGATTCTCTATTGTCAGCTTCCATCTCATGTGATAAAGGGCAGAAGCCTCAGACTCCATCACTTTATTATCCTCCAAACAAGATGAGAGGAATGGATGGATCAAGTATTGAGTGTATATTGTGTTCCTAATTCTCATGGACAACTCTGTGAAGGAGCATATCTCCATTTCATAGATGGGGAAACCAGACTCAGACTTGCCTAAGGTCTAGCACTTCAGGTGGTCCTTTGCACAGTGTGCCTCCTTGGATGGCATTTAGTTCAATAGATATGAACTACCATAGGCCAGAGATAAATTTGCATGATTTTGTAATTTTCAGAACTTAAGACTCACCTCTCTGAACTGAAGTCTGGGGACAGTGGCGGCTGAGGAGATGGTGAGAAAGGCAGGGATACTATGGAGGAGTCCACCGGTAGACTTCACTTAGGGGCTCCCTGCACTTCTGCCAATATACTGTGTAAGGGCAAGAGGAAGGTTCTCTCTCTCTCTCTTGCTGGGTTCGTGGGCCTTGCTGTTTGGCAGCTGCCATGAATGGCTGCCCTGCCATGCCACGCTGCCTTGGAGCCAACTGAGTATGGACCAGAAACCCCTGAGAACTGTAAGAAATAAACCTTTCCTTCCCTAATTTTGGGCATCAGGTATTTTGTCCCAGCAATGAGTGAAAAGTAACTAAGACAGCATTTGGTACCAATGTAGTGGGGTTGTGGCTGTGACTATTCCTGACCATGTGGTTCAAGAGCCTTTGGAAATGGCTTGTGGGAAGAGTTTGGAAAGGTTTGGAGATGTTGCCTGAATGCATAGAGCTGAAACAGCTTAGCTTGTTTTGTATGGGAGGTTCTGGTCAGAGCTCAGGTGACCAGAAGGCTGATAGAAAGCCTGCCAGTAGAGATCAGGCTCGGGAAGTTTCTGCTGGGAAGAAGGACGGCATTGGTCATTGGACTCCACACGATGTGTGTTACAGCTTGGCAGAAAGTTTGTCTGCATTCTGCCCGTGCCCAGAGACTTTGCCTGAGACTGAGATTAAGGGCAAAGGACTGATTAGTCTAGAAAAAGAAATTACAAGGCAGCTGAATGTTGAAATGGTGGCCTGGCTACTGTTGGGGGCTCTTAGCCAGATTTATGTTGGCAATGAAGAGCAAAGAGCCCAGCATGGTGATTTAAAACCTTGTGAGTCTGGCCAGGAAACTGTGGACTGTAAAGACAGATCTGAGACCTTGACTGCTGAGAAGAAACAAAGAAATAAAAAAGATGACCTAGGGGCATTCCGAGAAGCAGCAGGCCTCCACCCTTTGCAGCCTCAGGCCAGCAAAAGTCAAAGAGTTTGCTCAAAGGAAAAAGCTGCACAGTGCCATGTTCCAGAGTGGTGACAGAGGCCACGGGAGATTTCAAAATGGCAACCACACCAGGTTTCAAAATGGCAGCCACACCAGGTTTCAAAATGGCAGCCACACCAGGTTTCAAAATGGCAGCTACACCAGGTTTCAAAATGGTGGCTGTCACACCAGATTCCAGAATGGCAGCAGCATAGAGAAGCTTTTCCTCACAATCAGGTTCAGAGAGCTCAGTGATCCAGGCAGTTGACCCCAACAGCCAAGAGAGCGGAAAGCCTGGCTACTGCTCCAAATGGCAGCAGATCTTGGTGGTATCCACATGGTGCTGGTTTTAAGTACAAGGAAAATGTGCAACTTCTGCCCTGCTTTCAGAGGACAATATGTAAAGATGTAGGAGTGAAACCAAAGGTGCAATGGAAAACCCAAAAGTTTGAAAAAGCCAGGAATGTGGGTTGTTCAAGGAAAGCTATGGAAGTTAAAACCCCTGGAAGTGCTGCAGGGGTGGAATTGCTCAAGCCTTTTGGAGCTTGCAACCAGATTGCTTCAGATGTTGAGTATGGAACTCCAGGACTTAATGTTTGCCTTGCTGGATTTTGGACTTGCTTTGGTTCCAATGCTTTGTATTCCCATTTGTTACTTTTGGAATGGTAATGTTTATCTTGTGCCTTTATATGTTGGAAGTGTTTAACCTTGTTTTCATTTGTACAGGGGGTTATAGTTAAAGAGTTTGCCATAGATCTCAGAGGAGGTTTGGGACTCGGACTTTTCAGCAATGCTGAAACTGTTAGGACTTTGGCAACTCTTGCAGATGGACTAAATGTCTTTTGTATTAAGGATGTACATGAGTCTTCAAGGGGCTAGGGGTGGAATGTTACAGTGTGGTCAGTCCTGTATCTCCCCAAAACCTCAGGTAATTGTGCCATGGACAGGGCTGAGTCTGGTGTTTGTGATTGGTTTGTTGTCTGGAGCTGGGATTGGCGATGTGAGTGCTGCACCCAACCAGGGGTGGAATCAATATACTGTGTAGGGGCAAGAGGAAGGCTCCCTCTCTCTCTCTCTCTCTCTCTCTCTCTCTCTCTCTCTCTCTCTCGGGTTTGTGCGCCTTGCTGTTTGGTGGCCACCATGAATGACTGACCACTGCCATGCCACACTGCCTTGAAACCAACTGAGTATGAACTGGAAACCCCCTAGAACTATAAGAAATAAACCTTTCCTTCCCTAATTTTGGGCATCAGGTATTCTGTCCCAGCAACGAGCGAAAATTAACTAAGACAGCCTGTATAGACAACAAGCTCTTTATGAGGAGTAGGTGTTCCTGGGTCTGCATGACTGAGCACTTACTGCTACAGGAGAGGATGTATAATCCCTAAAGTCATGTCCCAGAGGGAGAGACCCTGTGTTCCTCAGAGTTTCATAGTAAGATTACCAAGGGCTCCTGACATTACTACTCAGCATCAACTCTCAAGAAACCTGTTTTTGAAGTTACCATTTTAAGAGTTTATTTATGAGTTGTGGTTGTAATCCATGGTGAATGTTTACATTTTTTAGAAAAAAATTATTACAGTAAGAGACACATTGCCATTAATCATCCTCAAAACACCCTCCCTTGCTTTGAACACACTTATCTCATTGTCACTGTCATCTTCTGAAGCAGTTCCGGAAATCCTTCCATGAGTATCATTAGTTGCACTGTCCTGCTTACTTTGATGTCCCAAATCAATTCAAAACTTTTACTTTTCAAGGTCATTTTGACTCTGGGGAAGAGCCAAGAGTCATACAATGCCAGGTCAGGTGAATAAGATGGATGAAAACACACCATACTGTTTTTATCAATCTGCATTTCTGTTGGATGGTACTTGCCAGCATCATTCATGACATGTTTGATCACACCTGAAGACACTCAAGAAAGATGATGCATGAATAATGCTACAATGAGCATTATGGTGGTACCTCAATTCACAAACTTCTTTCCACAATTCTTGTCACAGAATTTGTTCCAAAGTTGCAATTAAAATCGTGTAACGAATTCTCTCACCAGAATCGTGGAAAGAATTAAGTTCATGAATCAAGGCACCACTGTATATATGTATGTAACTATATCTTTAAGATAACTAACCTAAAGTCTTTGTGTAACAATTCTGACTTCTGTTCTTCCTCAAACAGTGTTTCTATTGAGTGTTTATCTTCCCATTGTATAGGCCATGTTCCCTTAACCCTGTTATCGCTATCACAGTCATTTTTGGTTGAAAATTGAGTATTTTTAAATAATACAATGTGATATCTTCAAAAATTGAATTCTATTCTCTTCTCAGAGTTTGTTGTTGTTGCTGTTTGTTTACTGTTGTCCCAGTGACTTTCCAGGGCTAATTCTTAAAATCTTTATTCTTTGTAACGTGTACCCATAGAAACCTAAGCTTGACTAACCTAGTGGGCATTTAGTGATTGCACAGAGATTTCCCTAAATGCCTTGAACCTATAAGATTCCCAACCTCTTCCAAGGCAAGTAACCTTTTCCATGCAAGTGCTTGTATTGAGGTATGCCTTCAGCATTCTGGTGGTTTACAATTCTTTGCCTTCAGTTGCACAGAGCCTTAGTCATTCAGAAGTGAGACAATAGTGCTTTATCATGTCTTTCCTGGGCATTCTCACATTTGTGTGACTTTTTGGATGCCCTAGAATACATTGGAGTTTTATAAGTGTCCCCTGAAGACATGCCATTCCTCTGTTTTTTATATTAAGTTTTTGTTTTGCCTTTTGTAAATCCAGACTGGTAGCACTGCCTCAGGCAGCTGTGATATTAGACAATAGCAGATGATTGTCTTTGACAAATTCCTTCAGGATGGGCAATTCTTACCAATCAAGCTCTGAGTCAGGGCAACTGAAGAGAAGCCCTGAGAATAAAGCCCTTCATGTGCTAGACAGGCCAAATCATAGTAATCCTCTGGGGTAGGACTGTTGGAGTTTCAATTTCATTCTATCCCCTTCAAGGAGTCAAGGAGTCATTTTCATAACCTTGATCATTGGAATTGCAAGATTCTTGGTTTTCAAAGCATTATAGAGCTAAGGAGAGGGAGACGGAAGTAAAGCAAATTAAAATAATTAAAGCATGTGATTCTTACCAAACCACAGCTGTTTTTTTCGAATACATACTCCTCAGATTGTTGCAAGTCTTTTCAGTTTTTAAAAATTGATTTTGATCATTTTTTCCAGTGTTCTCATTACTTTTATGAGAGGTGCCTTTTTGGAGGTCTCCACTATTTTGGAAGTGCTTCCTCTTCCTCGTTTGTTGCTTTCATTTGGATTAAAGTATTATTAGAAAGAGAGTATTGAGCCAGGCATTCTCAAATAAAAATGAAATAACAGAAGGCCAAGACAAGTACAAGATGATTAATTGAGAGAGTTCAGGCTAATAGGGTTCAACCTTGGCTGCACCTTTGAACTACCAAGGGAACTATTAAGAGTGGCCAGTTTTTGAGCCCCACCCTGAGAGATTCTGGTTTGAAGTATGCTTCTATATCAGTAGGAAACGTAAGTCTAAAAGCTCCCTGGGTAATTCTATTACACTGCAAAGTTAACACCATCATTTATTTAAAGCGGATTTCAAGGAAGTAGATAAAATTATGAGGTGGGGCTACTCTATAATAGCATGAATCTAAACAGTAATGTTTACAAAGTGTATGTTGTAGAGTGCTTTTACCCAAATCACCTAGATCAGTGATTTCCAAATTATGACTTGAGGTACTAGAATTTTAAAGTTATTTTTAAATTTCTGATCCAATGATTTAAAATTTTTATAAAATGCAAAACAAATGAATTGCCAGAAAAATGGAATAAAATTGAAATACAAAATACAAATACAAATATTTTATTATAACATCCAACACTACTCTGCAAAACAGCTACAAATGTGAATGCTTATGTTCAGTTGACTTTGTTGCACATGGGTAACAAGGTACAAGAGCCAGCACAGAGAGCAGGTAAACCTGCCTTTGGGTTTTTGTTGAAGAAACCAGTCTTAGGCATTGCTGACTGTAGTTGATATTTGAGAGGCTCGGATTACTTATTAACCCATGAGACCTGAATTGTTCCAGCAGTGAAAGTGAATGATTTTACAGACTCGTAAACTCACAGGCTCAATTCCTACTACTGATATCTGAGTGTCACTGGTGGTGTGCTCTCTGTTCTGTGCAAACCGGGACTTTGCTGCCATAAGGGTTGGAAGACAAAGGATATAGAGATGGAAAGTTCTCGCCTTTATCTGAGCTGCTCCTCAAAGAATGCAGTCTGAGACCTGAAAGTGGCTCACCTTCATCTTTACAAACAGACAAACCAAGCTCCCAGGAGGGACTTGTACTACTAGTATGTGCCTCGGGGACTGAACTTGCTGGATGGAGCTCTAGGTCTTTCTGGTCTGAGATGCAATTATGTTTGCAAGTGTTTGAGAGATTAGTTGACAATTGCTTTGAAATAGTCAGGACTAAAATATGGTTGTTATGGTAAATGAAATTGCTATCATTAAAGGCTGTATTTATTGTATTTAAAAATTCCAAAAATGAATATGTGCCCATAGCAAAGAATTTGAAAATATTGAAAAGTATCATCAGAAAGCACCCATAAAATTCAACTTTCACTACTTTGAGTAAATAATTATTAGTATTTTGTATGTGTACATATACATTAAAATATTTTATAAAGCAGTGGTATTGCATTTACAGTTCTTTATCACACTTCTAAAAATTAAAATTATTTTGTCACAACTGTAGATTAATAGGTATAGTAAACAATACAGAGAGACCCCATATTCTCTTTACTCAGTTGTCCCTAATGGCAGCATCTTGCAAAAATAAAGTACAAGAAACTACTATGGAAATCAGTATGAAGATTCCTCAAAAATCCAAAAAGAGAAATTGACGCAACTGTTCTCCTTTGGGTATCTTCCAGAAAGAGTTAAAGATTCAATACTGAGCTGAGAATGGTGGTACATGCCTGTAATCCCAGCACTCAGGATGCTGAGGCAGGATGATCGTTGCAAATTCGAGACCAGCCTGGGTTACAAAATGAGCTCAAGGTCAGCCTAAACTATGTAGCAAGATCCTGTCTCAAAAAGACAAAAAAAAAAAAAAAAAAAAGATGTAATACCATACTGATGTATGCATACCCATATTTACAGCAGCCCAGTTACAATAGCTAAATCTTGGAAGTAGCCTGTATGTCCATCAGCAGATCAATGGATAAAGTAAATGTGGTATTTACATGCAGTGGAGTATTATTCTACCATATAGGATAAACTTGAGTCACTGGTAGTAAAATGGATATACCTTGACAGCATAATGTAACATGAAGTAAATCAGACCCACAAGCTTAAATATCATATGCATTCTCTTATGAGGAACTCAATATAGAAATAAAGTACAAAATAAAAGACATAATAGAAAAAAAGAAAAAAGTTACTGTAATCTAGCACAGACAATGTATCTAAAAGAGTACCTATTTCTCTAAATAATTAAATATTCCTAAAAACCAAAAATTTTACTGACCACAAGTTATTGCATGGGATGGGTGTGACCTAACCTATAAAGATTTCCTCATGAGTAAGGTATTTTTTTTTTTTTTGTACTGGGGATCGAACTCACAACCTTGTGCTTGCCAAGCAGGCTCTTATGCCACTGAGCTAAATCCCCAGCAAGATTTCTTCTAATGTTGAACATTTTGGTTTTTTTGGATTTCTTTTGCCCTGTAGAAATCAGTGCTAGATGTCTGCATGTGGAGTTGTATGCAGAACAGGAATGTTTGGTCTGGGTCTTGTAGGGTTGTAGGGTCCTGAGAGATTGGTGCTAACTACACTGCACTGGGGCCTTTGTAAAATCTATGGGAAACTATCATGCAGACTGGGCGTGTTCGTGGTAGCTCTGGTCTGAATGACACCTTTGCCCCTTTCTGGAAGGCTATCATCAGGAAAAGGACACCAGAATGCAGCAGCCCTGTCATTAAGTGCTGTGAGCTTGGAACTAGGCAAGGAGGGGTGTGGGACACAGTCAAAGACCTAATTCTGTGGCCATCTATGGCCTCCTCCTTGTCTTAGGAATGGTATCATACACAAACGCAAGACATCACTATCCACAGTCACTCTGATTTTTGTGTGTCTCTGTCTAAAATCTCTTTAGGTTGATGTGTTTGTGATTTTGCCAAGTCAATGCTCTCAATCAATGCTGTGAGACCAATGGCTCTTCTCACTCTTTCCGTTGACTTTGCACCTTTGGATTCTGATTCACATTAGGTTAGTTTTGCTGATTATCTCTCAAGGAAAAATTCACATTTCTTATTCCCAAGTTTTTGGAGTTTCCTCACTATAGCCTCTTTTTCTTCTTTTTTTTTTTTGTCAGCACCAGGGATCGAACTCACAACCTTGCACCTGCCAGGCAGGTGCTTAAGCCACCGAGCCAAACTCCTGGCCCTGGTTTTTTGAGGCAGGGTCGCACTATGTAGCTCAGGTCAGCCTTGTGCTCACATTGTAGCCCAAGCTGGCCTTGAACTCACAATGCTCCTCCTACCTCAGCCTCCCGTGAGTGCTGTGATTAAAGGCGTGCACCACCACACTTGGCTCCTCACTATAGCCTCTTGAATACTTAAAACATCACTGTAAATACTTGCGTTATTAAAAATAATGTGCACTCTAGCTGGATGTGGTAGTGCATGCCTGTAATCCCAGCACCTAGGAGGCAGGCTGAGGCAGGAGGGTTGTTGAAAACTTGAGGCCATCCTGAACTACCTAGTGAGTTCAAGGCTGGCCTGAACTACATAGTGAGACCCTGTCCGTAAACAACAACAATGTACATGCCTATAAACAAGTCATTCTGTATTTGTCTTATTTTTAATTGTTTTTTAAGGGAAATTTTAGAAGTAGAACCATTAAGGAGTAGGAATACTTGGGGCAGTTCTAAAAAATGTTAATTAATTTTATTCATATGTTTTAGATATACATAATAATAACATTCATCATATGGAATTTGTACCTGTACATGATGTATCCTTATTCTTCTTTTTTTCCCATTCCCCTCCCATCCCTTCAGCCCTTTTTTTCCTTCTTTACAAATGTTTTATTTCCATTTTTTGCTTCTATTCTTTTTTTTCCTTTTCTCTTCCTTCCTTTTTTCCTCCCTAGTTTCCTTTTCCACTTGAATATTTTCTTTCTTTTTGACAATATCTAATATACATTTTGGCCCTTATTTACACTTTTGATTTCTCATACCAGAGAAACCATGTGATATTTGAATATGTGTGTCTGATTTATTTCACTTAAGAGTATGGTCTCAAGGTGCATCCTTCTTTATGGCTGTTTTTTTTGTCCATTCATTGGTTGGTGGGCATCTGGGCTGTTTCCAAGATTTAGCTATTACAAACTGTGCTGCTATGAGTATATATATATATATATATATATATATATCACCAGGTTATGACGCTTTTAATTCTTTTGGGAAGATACCTAGAAGGGGAATAGCTGGGTCAAATGG
Source organism: Dasyprocta punctata (assembly GCA_004363535.1). Taxonomy (NCBI): domain Eukaryota; kingdom Metazoa; phylum Chordata; class Mammalia; order Rodentia; family Dasyproctidae; genus Dasyprocta; species Dasyprocta punctata. The sequence continues at coordinate 19,142 of RJWM01002543.1, read as the reverse complement.
AATCTCTAGTTTTAGTTTTTTTGAGGAATCTCCACACTTATTTCCACAGTGATTGCACCAGTCTATACTCTCATCAACAGTGTAGAAGTGTTACTTTTTCCTCACATCCCTGCCAGAGCTTGTTATTGGCTGATTCCTTGATAATTGCCGTTCTTTCTGGAGCAATGTGGAATCCCAGTGTTGTTTTAATTTGAATCTCTCAAATGACCAGTGATGTTAAATATTTTTCCATATATTTATTTGCTGTTTCTACTTCTTTGTCTGAGAAATGTCTATGCATTTCAGATATGGAGCAGTTTTAATCATCTATAAACTGATCCCTAGAAAAGTAGCTCCTTCTGAATTTGATGATAATGCCCATTTCATTTCATTCATCAATAGTGGGCAATAATTTTTAAAAATTACTAATTTATAGGCAAAAGGGCATTTATTTTATGTCACTGATGTTCAGTGAGTTAAGCACTAAGACACTGATTGTCTGAGGGCTGGGTGGGTCGTGGTGGGTAACCAATTTTCAGAGCTGCTTATAAGTTTACATGAAACTGATTGCAGTTAGAAAAGATTTACATTTCTCAAACTGTGGCAAAGGACTCTCTGTATGAGGCATATACATAATTTGGAGCTCCAGGCAGTACAGTACAGTACAGTACAGTACAGTACAGTATTGTGGACTTCATCTACTCAATCATTTAATAGGTAACTATTGAGTGTCTACTTTCAAGGGATTGTGCTAGGCACTGGGGAGCATCGATCTGTACTCTCAGGAGTTAGTGATCAAAGAGATAAGATAGATAGTTGTGAAACAGTGATAAGCAGCTACAGGGTGCGATGCTACCTGAACACAGAGGGCAAATTACCAACCACTATTGGGGTGATTAAGGTCACAGAAAGTTAGGTTGAGTCTAAAGGATAGCAGGAATACATGAGGAAAACCATGGGTAGAGTCAGGATTTGATGAAAAGAAATGTCAGGAAGTGTAAGGTCCATGGATGGCAGACCAAAGCATCAAGATTAGTGGTAGAACAGTCAGGCTAACGGGCAGAAGGAGGTAATAGAAGTTAGACCCAGGGCCTTGCATAGTTCCAGGTTTTCTTGCCTGTTACCTGTTACCTTGGCAGCCAGAGTTAAGCTGGTTGCTCCCTGTTCCAGGCAGATGCTCCAGCTATGAGAGACTTGCTTGGTTAGTTTGAGTCCAATATTCTTCAGCAAGAGGGACAAGTGTACTCATTCACCTACATGACCTGCCTCACAAGTTGACTGATACAATGATGCTACTGTGAAGGTCTCAGCAGTTTGTTCGTGGACTTGGAACCAGAAACATGAATTTAAGTGGGTAAATCACTTAACTTTTTGGAGCTTCAGTTTTTCATTTTTAAGGTGAAGTAAAGAGTCTTACTTTCTGGGACTGCATGTAGTTTAAGTAAAGTAATATATGGAAACGTATTTTGCAACTATGAAACATTACCATTATTATCTCTGAACTATAAATGATCACTTATGCCTGGAATAGCTATTGATCAACAGCCAACTCTTTTAACTCCTATTAAAACCAGTAAGTGATTCTCCAACAGATATGTGCCTGAGAATCACTGGAAGCTTGCTCCAAATGCAAATTCCCAGGCTCTGTATCCATGCAACTCTCATTGAGTAGGTCGTGGGTGGTCCCAGAATTTGCACTTTGATAAGCTAGTGACACAATTACAATGTGGCGAAATAGGAGCTGAATTCAATGATCCAGCATTGCAGGAAAAAGCCTCAATTGCCATTTTGAATTTAAAGCTCCAATAAATGTTTTGAAACCAAGCTGGTACAGGTAAATTTGAAATGCCTGTATAGTGTCCAAGCAGAAGTGTCCCTAAGCTTGTTGGTGAGAGCTCAGGAGACAGGTGTGGGCTGGAGGTGAGATGAGGAGTCGTCAGTGCGCAGCTGATAGCAGAAGCCACAAGAGGGAGTGAGATGATGGCCATGTTCTGGGTCCCATGCTGCCTGTTTGGCCCTGTTTGGTTCAGTTTCTTCCCAAAGATTGTATCAGAATGTTTTGCAGTCCCTTCTTCCTCAGTTCTTTCTGGCCATGCACAACACTGCCGTCCACTCAGAGGCTCCAGTCAGAAATCTGCTCATTCATTGACTGCCCTGAATCCTCAGTGAATCAATCACCACATCTGGTTGATTCTACTCAATGCTCCTCAGATCCTTGCTCTTCTTCCCTACCACCACAAGTACTGTCACATCTCTTGCACTACCTGGCCTCCACCCTTGGGTCCACCCTTGGATTGCTCCTGTGCAATCCAGTCTCTACCCTGTGGCCAGAGTTTTAGTGTATGATTCAGGCATCTGGATTCCCCAATCTGATGTTCTCCTAGGGCAGAGACCCTAGTCTTATGATTATGTCCCTGAGGACCATATCTGGCACAGTATGTTAAACAAAGTAGGTGCTTGTTAAATATTTAGCCTGCCTGTCTACAGCCTCCTTCTCCTCCCTTCTCTCCCACATCTAAGGTTCAAAGGCAAAGAGAGATTATTAGATTAGAAGAATGGTTTGGTGTTTGCCTTATATATTGTGCATAATTTTCTGTAGAATAAAACTTGTGGCCCTGGTAGCACCTTCTTAAATGAATCCCATTGCCACTTTCTACCTCTTAGTAGGCATTAGCACATAAGCAGTGATGGGTTCATCAGCTGAATTAATCAGAGCTAATGAATGGGCTGCAGTATCTCATAACTTCTCTGGTTACATAAAGGCAACTTGAAAGACTACATAAAGTACCTCTGGAAATCTTTTCAGATGGAGTAAAATGGTGCAAAGGGGAAGAGGAATGCTTGGGACAAAGAACCATTCAGAAGTCCACAGAGTCTACAAACAGGAGTGATTCAAGAGTTTATGCACCCTGTATTAGGGCTGTTCTGCTTGAGAGTGGCTAGGCCTTAATAGAAAGTGTCTTCAATGAGTATTTATTGAGTATTTACTATAAAGTAACTGCCATCTTATGCTCTGAGGATAGAGTAGAAAAAAAATACAAACACCTCTTCTTTTGTGCATCTTATATTTCAGTGGAGTGGGGGAGACACTACATTAAATAACCAAAATACTGTTTTTGTCAGATGGTTATAAGAGCTATGTAGAAAGATACAAGAGGTCAAGGGGGATATGAATGCTAGAGATGTAATTAGATGTATAGGAGAGTCAAAGAGGAATCTTTAAGGAGATGACTGCTGTGGTATGAAGGTCTGTACCTCCCAAAAATTCACACACTGAAATAAAATCCTCAATGCGATGGTATTGAGAGGTGTTAGATTATGAAGAATTCTTCAAGAGGATTAGTCTACCCTAAAGGTCTATCTCATGCCATTGGATATTGGAAGTGTTTAACTTTCTTTTCATTTGCACAGGGGTTTTCTGCTAAGAGTTGGCCTTAAATCTCAGAGGAGACTTTGGGTTTGGACTTTTTAGCAATGCTGAAACTGTTAGGACTTTTGTAATTTGTGGAGCTGGATTATGTGCCTTTTGCATAAAGGGACCTTTATGAATCTTTAGGGGGTCGAGGGCAGAATATTATGGCTTTGTGTTTAGCTAGTTCCCCAAAGCCTCATGTAGTCATTGGTGGGGCTGATTTAGAGGTGACTGGATCTAGAAACACTGGAATCGATTCATGGCGCAATGCTAGGCTCAAGGTCATTAGGATTAAGGGTGTGAGTGCTACCCACTACTCATTCCCTCTAAGTAGTCCCGATAAGATAAAAGGGGCAGAAAGAAACTGTTAAGGTCCCTTGTTGCTTTTGCTGTCTTTGCCTACAATGAGCTGTTTCTCCTCTGTGATGCCCTCTGCAATGCCACTCTGCCTTGGATCCAGCCAACTATAGCCTATGAACTGGGAGCTAAATAAACTTCTATGAACTGTGAGTTAAATAAACCTTTCCGCCCTTAATGTTGGGTGTTGGGTATTTTGTCTCAGAGACAAGAAAGTAACTAAGACATCCCCTTAGATAAAAAGCCCCAGAGAGACTCTAGACAGAGGAGAACCATGTTGGGGCATAGCTGTGAACCAGAGTGAGCCCTCAGCAGACACCAGGTCTGTTGGTGCCTTGATTTTGGACTTTCCAGGCTTCAGAACTGTGAGAAGCAAGTTTCTGTTGCTGATAAGCCACCTAGTTAATGGGATTCTGTTGCAGCAGACCTAAAAGACTGCAAGACATGGCATTTGAGCAAACACTTGAAGGAGGAGATGCGAGTACGGGGGGAAGATGTTCTGGGTAGAGCCAAGGGCTTGTGGTCGGACTGTGGAGCTGCCTTTCATTGACTAGCAAACTCAGCTGCTTTTGCAGGCTTTGGTCTGGAAAGTGCTAGCGCAGCTGAAGGAGGGGGAGACAGCACTGTGTCTGCAGTCTTCAGGTGCCCTAGGGAAATCTAATTTCCGCCTTTCCTGTAGATTGTTACCTGTCCAAACTTCATGTGCTCACTTCTGAAGATCTGAGATCCCAAGGCAGGATGTGGTCTGCTTATTTGAATAGTGACAGCCTTGTCTCTCCTTTCCTGTCTCTTAGGAGCAAGGCTGGTTGCTTGGGAGATCTGCTGTAGAAAACAGCAAAAGTAAACAGAGGCGAAACCAGTATCTCCCCGGTCTTGCTATGGCTTGCTCTTTGTTATCTCTTTGTTTTCCTAGTACAGATCAGCATCCCTGAGGAGTTGAATTTCTGTATAGTAGGACTGGAGGGTCTGACCCAGTGGTAGTAATGATTCTGAGATGTACTTTGACAAACACAAATGCCATGCCATTGGAGGGAAGGAAAAGGCAAAAACATTTATTTTATCTTATCCATGGACCATTCATGGGGCTGTTTCCACGTATTATCGAATCTTCATTGTGAATCTGTCTGCAACGTAGGTATTGTTAGCATTTTACAGATAAAGGCTGAAAGATATCTACTGTCTGGCCTATGAAAATGCAGTACACCTTGTAAAAACTTCAAACGATTCAAAACACACACACACACACACACACACACACTTTGCCTCACGTCACAATTATAAAAAATTGATGTCGAGTCTACCTGAATTTTAAAAAATGTACACATAAACACATACATAGTTTTCTGTTGTTTTTTTAAGAACCACAGTGTAAATACTATTCTGCAACTCGTTTCTTTCCTCCTAGCAGCATCCTGCTTATCTGATGATGCAGTTAACCAGTCTTATTAATGAAAGCGGGGATTTTCACAAGTTGAAGTTTTCAGACGACACAGCTGACCAGATGACTTCACTTTGTCACCCAGAATTCCACTTTCCCCCTTTGGTAAAAAGAGGACAGGGGACAAAACGTCTCACGAGGTAATGTTAATAAGCACCTCCCTCTTCCTCCCCACCTAGTGACCCTGCGACTTCCTCAAGTCCTCTGAGTAACATAGGGGAGGAAGAGGCCGCTGGCGACGCGCGCAACCTCCTCCGGGAGCGCGGGAGCCCCTTTAGGAGAGAAATGACATCAAGGGCGCGGGGCGGTCCGGAGGTGAGGCGAGGGGTGGGGCGTCGCCTTAGGGGCGGGGCCACAGGCGTGCTGACTAGTAGGCTGGCCGTGGGCGTGACGTTCCACCCACCCCCGGCCCTGCGTCGGACTCCGCCCCTGCCCGCTCAGGCCCCGCCCCTCCGTCCCCGGCAGCCGCGGCCCCTCAAGCCGCAAGCGCAGTGATGGCGGAGGCTGTGGAACGCACTGACGAGCTGGTCCGCGAATATCTGCTCTTCCGCGGCTTTACGCACACGCTGCGGCAGCTGGATGCTGAAATCAAGGCGGACAGGGAGAAGGGGTTCCGGGTGAGGGACCGGGTGGGCTGCGGGCCGAGGCGGCCGGGGGCGGGCCTCTCCTTCTCCCCCTTCCCCTTCCCAGCGCTACCGCTGGGTCGATGGCTGCACCGTCACCTAGGCTTGGCCTGCGCTTGACAGAGAGGAGCTGAAGCGCGGCACGGACGTGACTGCCTGGAGTTGTGCAGAGAGGCAGGAGCAGTGGGGCCAAGCGCCCTGTCCTGGTCCAGGCTAGCGTCTGTATCCCACCTCCCGCAGGTGCTGGGCGTGGCCAGCGGGCGGCCAGGTTTAGGAGCCAAGGATGGGCAGATGGTTGAATTCGAGCAAGGGAGATGTCAGGGATTGGCTTCTGACGGCACTGGTAGCAAGGAGGTCTGCAACCCCAAACGCTGGCCGGGTTCAAGTGTCTGTGGTGTTTTGTTAAAATGGTCTTTCGTCAGGGACTCGGTGATATTTTTGCTTCTGCAGTTAAGGAAGACTTCATTGCACATTTTAAAACACAAACTTCCTTCTGCTCTGATACGATTTTCCACTGCGAAGTTCTTGGAATTTCTGAGCGTGTCACTTGTGCATTTGTGTGTGCTGAATTCATTCGGTAGTGGTAGATGAATTGAGAGAGACACCGCTTAGCTGCAGGAGCAATGGAGAGGAGTTAGGAGCCTGGGGTTTTGCCTTGCCGAAGTTAGTGGTTTCTTAATGGCACAAACAAATCATTTCACCTCTCCGGACTCCAGGCTTCTTGCTCTACATTTATGTATTTATTTATTTGGTACAGGAAATCGAACTCAGAACCTTTCACTTGCCAGGCAGGTGCATGTGTCACCGAGCTCTATCCCCAGCCCCTGATCTGCTTTTAAAATGGGGCTGAATTGACGTTGGTATCCAGAACTTTTTCCAGGTCATATCCAGTGGTGAAATTGCTTGTCACAAGGAAGCTACTACTTTGGCTGAAACTGGCCAAGGTGGGACTTTGGTGTCTTGCAAGGGTCAGTTTTTACCTCCTGATGATCCTTGGAATTCTAGAATTGTGGGGCTGGGAAGAGCAAGGACTACGAAGATTGTGTCATGATCTCTTGTTTTTTTTTTTTTTTTTAAATCAAGAGGCTACTGCGGCCACAGTGGAAGTGATTTTGCCAAGTTGGTCAGTTTGATACAAGACCTGGATCCAGATTTCTTGTTTCTTGGGCTTCTTTTATATACCTAAGATTTAGTGCTTGTCAAAGGCTTAAAATGTGTATTTAGCATCTGAAAAAATGTAGAAGCTGTTACATTAATATGTTTGAAAAATGTGTAGGTTGTTAACTTACAAGTTTTAGTACCCAGATGCCATAGTAAGAGGACAAAGTTGGAATGAGAAGAGAATGCCCTTGTGTCCTTCACCGTCTTCTCCTGCTTTTTCTTACCAGGTGGACAAGATTGTGGACCAGCTACAGCAGTTAATGCAGGTGTATGACTTGGCTGCCCTGCGGGATTACTGGAGTTACCTAGAGCGTAGACTCTTCAGCCGCTTGGAGGATATATATAGACCCACCATCAACAAGCTGAAAACCAGCCTGTTCCGCTTTTATCTTGTCTACACAATCCAGGTGCTTATTGATGCAGGGATTTTGTTTCCCTAATAGGGAGAGCTCTTTGATCCAGAAATAGATGTTTCTTCGAGTCCCTTGGGATGATTCTGTAACTTACTATGGGAATGAGTGGGACAGCTACAGTGCAAATTATTTTTTACTGATTTCTTACATTTTGATTCCTTTTCATCATTTGCAGATCATCTGACTTATTTTTCCCATTCCCATTTCTCCTGTTTTAAACACATAAGCATAGATGGTGTTTGAAGGAATATAAAGATTAAGTAATAAAGAACAATAGGTGACTTGGGTGAATCAGTGACATAGGTTATTTGAACATCAACTAGGGGTCAATTTTCAGGATAGCATTTATCATTAGACCTTAAACTGCTTAAATTTAAACCCCTAAAGCTTGAAATCACAAGGTCCTTGAGAAAGGTTGATGATTTCCTTCATACTGTGGAGTTTCTAGTCTGCCATGATGAAGAATCTCACCTCTTGACTTCTGTTTCTTCCTCCTCCTTGCTGCCTCCTTTGTGTCTTGGCAGACAAACAGAAATGACAAGGCTCAGGAGTTCTTTGCAAAGCAGGCCACAGAACTCCAGAACCAGGCCGAGTGGAAGGATTGGTTTGTCCTGCCCTTCTTGCCATCCCCAGACACCAACCCCACCTTTGCTACCTACTTTTCTCGACAATGGGCTGACACCTTCATCGTGTCCCTGCACAACTTCCTGAGTGTCCTGTTTCAGTGCATGCATATCCTTTGCAGGCTCATAATCAATAACTGCACAAAGTTACTGATTTCAGTGCAGCCATTTCTTCCACAAAGTGCTTGAGGGTCCTTCACTTGTATCCTGTGAGGGAGTTGGAGAAATTTTGGTTATTTTTGTCAGGCGGCTAGGAAGTCATAAATCTTAATTCTAGTGCTGTATTGTGTGAAGAAATAGCTGACACACATGGGCTGGACTATAGCAGCTGCAGGGTGGGGAGGCAACTACTTCTTGGTGAAACCAGCCACACTTGAGAGCATCCTTTCTGTGCATGTCCTGAGTCCCTGGGGATATCACTTGCTTTTGCTGAGATTCGGGAGCAGATGAAATTACTTCTTGGATTGGAGCTTCCTGCCCGAGTTAGTGTTATTCTCTCTGACAGTGACCTCATTGTTCTTCGACTTGCCAAAAAACAGGACAGTTTCAAGATCCTGTGTGTGTGTGTATGCATGCACATTGTGGGGAGTATGGGAATGAATAAGAATTGTGTAAATGCCTCACATTCTAGCAAGTGTACCATTTTGTCCGGGAAGGCCTGAGATCCTGAAGTGCTTTCATGCATTATTGTGCTCTCCAGGCTGGAAATCCAGGGGAGGATAAGGCAGTTTGTTTTGCATGGGGCTGCATGGTGAGGTGCTGATAAATTTGGGCGTTGATGTCCCCACCCACTGCCTGCCATTTTGACCTCTGGGGGACTGCTTTCTGGGAGGTTCCTGACTTTGCACTTTCCTTATGTGTTGTGGAAGAGTAGAAGTTTATTCTTGCAAGGTCTTGCTCCTTTTCTTTCTTTTTTTCTTGCCAGCTGCCTCTTCTTCCTGTAGGCTGTCAAAGAAGCTGGTAGGGTGGCTACTACATGGCCATATGGGCAAATGAAATGGTCGCTCAAGATCTTTGTGGCCAAGATACTGCCAGTCAAACTAAGGCATGCACGCTTGGAGTCTGAGCCCCTGTCTACTCTGCCCTACTTCTGACTGAAGCTGTATGAGTGACTAGGAAAGGCAAAAGGCCAGCACCCTCAGCTAGAACGTAGGTGTTTTGAGGTGGCATGTGGCCATGCAATCTGCACAAAGCTATCTCTTCTCAGTCTAAACCTTGGCTAAGGAGAGGTTCATTGTTGAGAGGGGAAGACCTAGTACTGGTCCTGCTTCCAGGGTTGCTTTCTGCTGAATGTCTGCCTTGACCTTGCAAAAGCTTAGACTGGCTGTGAAGCCCACTGAATATTGTCTCTTACTACTGGGGTTAGGAGGGGAAATGCCAAGTTTAGATTCATGCCCACGCAAATTTTTATGTGTCTCTGAATCCAAAGAAAGTAAGGCCCCAGACTAGGGAGAGACCAGTTTATAAAGCTGGGACAAGCCCACAGCACTGATTCTGTTCTCTGTTTCCTGTTTCTTGTGTTCAAGTGTTTGGCTACTGTGTCAGGAGCTTTCAGATGTTCCCAAGCAGGTTTATTCTTTAACTTTGTGCACCAGTTCCTGTGATCCTGAACTTCGATGCAGAGTGCCAGAGGACCAACCAGGTTCAAGAAGAAAACGAAGTTCTGCGTCAGAAGGTTTGTGCTGCACAGGCTTGTTCCTTGGGAGGACCTCTGCTCTGTGGGTGTGCAGTTGGATTGTGGCACCCAACAGCTGCTTGTGTATAGAGCTGAACTGTTTTTAGATGAGAGCAGGTCGTCAGTCAGCATTGAGGGTTTAGGACTGTATCAGCCTCTGATAACCAGAGGTGAGAGTATTAAACCTAAGCAATATCGTAACATGAATGAACTTGTTGGGACTATGACTGTGTATATTCACATCAGCTTTCAACCCTTCGTTTTCATATGTCATTTTGTCTTCCTGGTCTTTTTCCATAAATAACCACATACACAATGTTCACAGTCCAGATACAAGTTAGTCATTCCTACTAAGCTATGTATTCCTCTTTTGCAACCCATGGTTGCCTTTACATTTTGCCTGAGGAGCATTGATTTCCCTGTCCTGAAATGAAGATCTCGATCAGTGATATTATTAAGTAAAGGAAGCTTTGAAGCTCTTTAGGTTTTGAGGTTTAAGATTCTTGGATTTTGAGGGATGTGTATATGCTTAGTTTTCTTGAAGCAGAAGGTTAAAGATGCTATAATTCTTTTAAAAATTTTTTCCGTATGACTTCCAAAGCTTGATTTTTTTAGATTCTGAAGAGCAAAGTAGGATTGAGTAGAGTTCTTTTTCTCAGTAAATTCAGGAATTAGCAAGTTCAGTGGTAAAAAGGAAGCATGTCAAATAGTAAGAGAGTGGACTTCGGATGTCTAACAGTTTTTGGCTTTCTTACCTCACTGTGATACAGGGCCAGCTGTTGCTCTTTAATTTTTCTCTGAGGCACAATGAGCAGAAGTGCAAAGGACACCTTGGTGCTGAGGGAGAGTGGCACCTGGAGCCAGTGAAGCTGGGTTTGGATGCAGTGTCTAGAAATCTTGCTCAGCAGAAGGTGGGGTAAGATCATTGGCTAACTCAGCTCTGCCCTATGCAGCTTTTTGCCTTGCAAGCTGAAATTCATCGACTGAAGAAGGAAGAGCAACAGCCTGAAGAGGAAGAGGCCTTGGTCCAACACAAATTGCCTCCTTACGTCTCCAGTATGGACCGCCTGGGGGATTCCGAGCTGTGAGTCTGTGTGAGGGCCCGGCTGTGGGAAGGTGGCTGCTCCCTCCTTTCCTCTGTCCTCTGTCCCCTGAGTGCAGCTCTATCCTGTGAGCGTCCTCTATCCCCTTAGTGTCTCCTCCTTCGCCTGTGGCTTTTGTGCCAGTTGAAGAGTATTGCCAAAGAGCCCCTGGCACATGTCCTCCTGCTTCAGTCTTATGAGTGAGGCCCTTGTGGCCCTCAAAGTTATGCTGTTTCTTAATCTGTTCTGCCAGGATCTTGTACATCCTGGATCAATACAATCCAAACACCATGGTAAGGTTCGGTGTATTGGAAGGATTGTTTCAGTGTGGAAGGACTGACTACTGAGTCTTTAAAGAGGTATGCAGAAATTAGAGAAAGGTATTTGAGTGACCTTAAGCAGCCAGGAAAGACTGGGTTGTAGCTCAGTGGTAGAGTGCTTGCCTAGTGTTTGAGAAGCCCTGGGTTGGATCCCTAGCACTAGGAAAAAAACAAAAACAAAAACAAAAACAAAAAACAAAAAAAGCCCAAAACATAGTTAACACAGAAACCCAAGGGATAGTGATCCTAATAGCAGCAGTTGAAGAACCAGTGGCACAGTCAGGCAATACAGTTAGTGACTAATGAGGCAGGGTGCAAACCCAGGCCTAGCCAAGTATTTCACCACATGAAGCGGCTCTAGTTTCTCAACTAGCACCATTCAGTGAAAGTAAAATACAGTACCAGCTAAAGGTGGTCATTTAAAGTTCTTTTTAATAGCTTTGTTAAAAAGTAAAAGTAAGTTTTAATCATGTTATTTATTTAACTCAGCATGTCTAAAGTATTTTAACATATTCGACACCTTTTTCATGCTAAGCCTTAGAATCTCAGTGTGCCTTACACTGCCAGCACATCTCGATTTGGACTAACCACAGTTGAGGTCCTCAGTAGCCCACGTGATCAGTGGCTGTCGTACAGCATGGTTGTGAGATCTGGGGCCCTCAAAGAAGAGCCACGGACTTTACTGTTGCTCCAGATAAGCTGCTGGTCACCTTTGTACACGATGTATGAAGTGTAATGTTCTTGCAGCCCAGGCTACAGAAACTGACTAAGGGGTCCCTCGTGAGCCTCCGTAGTTCAGGCGCTCTGTAGTCTCAGACCCTCTTCATCCCCTCCAGTGCTGTGACCCTGTGTTGTGTCCCCTGACCAGTGCCATGGTGTGCAGCCAAAGGACTGCCTCCCTCTCCCAGTCACCGCGAGTAGGCTTCCTGTCCTCACTGCTGCCTCAGAGTAAGAAGAGCCCCTCGAGGTTGTTACCTGCCCAAGGACCCCCTCCAGCTCAGAGCTCATCCAAGAAAGAGTCCTTCAGCAGTCAGGTAAGTGCCAGTCACACCTCTGAGTGTTGCCAGGAAGCCTGTGACGTCAAGACTGCCAGCTGTGTTTCTGGGCCTCTTTATCAAGTGTAGGCTTGTGTGACTTGCTTTGGGTCTAAGTTGTCGGATGTACTGTGAAATCCTAAGTTCACTTCTCATTTCTTTTCTTTCTCCTTCCCTGCCTTTCTCCTCACAGACCAGTGGTAGCTCTGTAGGATGAGAATAGAGATAAGACTAGGGTTGGAGAAAGTGGGAGAACAAGGAGGGAGATCCACCTGGTGTACCCACCACCATCCTCACCTCTGGCCGGCACTGCAGGGCACTAGTGTTGTGATAGCGGGCAGATGAAGGGGTGTGCTGGACCTCAGCGTGGTCTTCTAAGCCCCTGTGGTCTGATTATGCCTGTCCCAATGCTCTAGTGTCTGCCATGCCGTGTGGGTAGATTGGTGGAGAGTCAGTGACTAGAAATAGGCTTTGAAGGACTCTTCCCTTTTTCTCAAAGTCTCCTCTGAACTCAGGTGTGAGTTGAGGCATTGCTGGAATTTTGCTTTAATTTTTGTTAGACTAGTGTCTGGCTAAAGAGTAAATTAAGAGTTACCTCTAAATGCCTGTATTTTACCCACAAGCTGGTATTTGCTGATTTTAAAGCATTTTCTCTATTTTCACTTTTCTAGCATATTGTAAAAGAAGTTCTTTGGTGCTGGCTTCTGTGTAAACAGCCATGAATTCACTGAGTGGTTTTTCTAGCAGAGCTTGTCAGAACTCATTGCTTTCAGAAATGCCTACTGGCCTGCCAGAGTGAAAGTGTAACAGACTCAGAATTAGACTTCATTGCATGGGTGAGGACTCTGCTCTTTCTGTGTCGTTTTCATAGGCACCAATAAAATAAGTGGTCATAGTTTATTCCTCTGTGGCTGGAGTTGCAAGTGCAAGTGCAGTGGTTTGGGGCAGCTTCTGATTTAGAATGGTTGGGCTGGAGACCCTGAGCAGGATACTGGATAAGACAGAGCCTGGGCTTTGGAGTCAGGCAACTGATTTACTTTCAGCTCTGGCTCCTTGTTTATCATAAGTACTCAGATTACTTAAATTCACCCTAGTTTGCCTGGGCTAAAGGTAGTATTGACTCCCTAGGAGGGCAGTAGTTGTGTCAAGAAGAGCCTTCAGTATCTGCAGTGCCTGGCAGACAATAAGCACTCAGTAAATTTTGTAACTATTGTATTCCTGGAGGTCCTGGCTGACTTGGATTCTTGAGTGAGTTCTTTAGGCTTTAGGTGCCATCTGTGCAAGTTGACTGTCATCTCAGCCTCTCTGAGGGTGGAAGCAACTAAAAATCAATTGCAATTATTTCTACAAGTGTTTTTTTGCGGAGGAGGGGGTTGGTTTTTTGAGACAGGGTCTCGCTATGCAGTTCAGGCTGGGCTTGAACTCACTGTGAAGCTCAGGCTAGCCTCGTACTCGCATGGATCTTCTTGCCTCAGCTTCCCAAGTGCTGGAATTACAAACGTTAGTCCCCAGGCCTGGCCATAAGTGTTTTTCTGAAGATCTTTGAAAGTAGAATTTCACTTGTTTGGAATATTGCCAAATAAGTTTTACTGTTTGCTTTCCAGATCATTCTCGTGAGCAGCATTTTATTTTGGTAGATGGAGCTAAGAGTGTTGGGTCCCTTGAAATAAGCTGGGTACTGTGGAATCCAATTTCACTAATTAAAATGGAGGCGGACACAGACGCAGCTTCTTTGAGGTTAAGCCTGTGGTCACACTCTGTTTCAGGAACTGCATGTCACATGATATTATTTCTCTTTTATAAAAGTATGCGGTGAGATTAAAGTGACATGGGAAATTTTCATGCAGTTTACAGCCAAGAGATGAGGGTAAAAGCATGTAATTTGCAGCAAAGCATTTCTTACTTTGCCCCTAATATATAATTGAACAAAGATTGGGTCACTGTGTGGTATGGTAACAGAGCACAATTTTGAGTTTCTGAATGGAGATCACAGATATCTGCAGTCTGAAAAATCAATTGGTCAAATCACTTGTTTTTTTTTTATCGATGGTGGATTATTTAGACTAAGCATTGATGTTTAGACTCTTGAAAATAACTAATAGATTTGAGATTCAAGAAAATGGCAGAATTTCAGAGTTGGAGGGAGGCCTCAAGTTCACCTAGCTCACCTTTCTTCTCTGGTTGATTGCCACCTGTGATGTGGAGCAACCTGCTTGTTGCAGTGAAAAGTATGCTTGTTATAAAGCCATTAGTAGAAACCTCTTGGTAACTTTTACTCACCAATCTTAGCTTTTCCCTCTGGCGCTACATGGAATAAAGCCTCTTGCATGAAATAACCCTTTCCATCTTTTCCTGATAAGCTCTGTTCTCATGCCTCTCCCCAGATGTTGACTTCTACAGCATACTTTCTAGACCTTTCACCATTCTGGACCCTCTCCTCTGGGGGCACATTCTGACATTTCAATCCCTATGTTACAACTGATGCCCAAATTTTAGTGTACAATTTTGGATTCTTTCTCACCATTGCCAAATGTGTGATGGAATTGCTTCTTGTGATTTTGACATTATACTCCTTTGAACTCAGGATGACATGAGACTGGCTTCTAAATAAGATATATTGCTTTGTCAGTGCATATTAAGCGTTCTGCCTTTTTTTTTTTCTGTCCACTACACCAGAGCCCTTCTTTCTTTTCTGCCGTTGAAGAATAATAAACACATAAAAAATGAACTGTATTTTATTGTTAGATTAACAATACATAAAGGATTGTCCCTTCCTATCTTAAATATTATTTAAGATAAATTGTAAATTCACTCACATTGTAATTAAATATTATTTTGAGATAAATCATAAATTCACTTGCATTGTAAGTTTCACTCACATTAGCATTTTGCCTGTTTGTGGTGGTTCACTGAAACTATTATCACTGTTACTGAAGTGTTCATAGCATTATTCTTACCAAATGGGTGGTAACATGCATACTTCATGCTTTCAGTGTGAATCTAGAGGCAAATAAAAAAAGGAAGTAGCTGAAAAACCCTAGTTCTCGAGCTCAAAACTCTAGTTCCCAAGCTCTTCTGGGATCTCCAGCAGCAGTAGCCAGGGAGGACTAGGTAGCAGGGCTGGGCTGCACTCCACGCCTCTCCTGCCCCCAGCTATATTCTGTGCCTCTCACACCCACTTAGTGAGCTATGGGACAGCAGGTGGGAATTATCTTATTACACAGATAACTTTTAATTGGCTGTAATGTAAAGAAAGTAAAGCATCCACAAACTTCTTCACTTCTAACTCTTATCATCAAATTACTCCCCAGCTATTGAGACATTAATGGGAATAAGAGCTATCCTGGGGCTGTTCCCACAGAGCTGGGTAGCCTGCAGAAAAGGGTGCCACTGCCCAGTCTTTCTGTCTGCAGGTCTGCATTCTGAGCCCTGCCATCTGGGTGGCTTTGTTTTGCCTCCGGTGAGACCAAATTACTGGAAGTTATTTCCTATCCCAGTTGGAGGGTTGCCTGGCAAGCTTGGTGAGGCTCTGATCTACTCAGGCCACCAAAAATGAATGAGTGTCAACTTATATCAGTCTCCAGAGGGAGACGGTCACATGATAAACCAGGTTACATTATCTCCTGAACTGTAGGAGTCAGGAAGATTGTGATGAATACAGTTTAAGCCACTGGAATATGAAGTTAAATGACTCCAGTGGGTGAGATTTTTGTAAAGTTTGCTCTTACAACCTTCAACTGCTGATTCTGTCACAGTAAATGTTTATTTAAATTGTGTGCTTTTGTAGCTAGACTCAAATTTACCTTAACCTCCTCATAAAAGTGATTATGGACTGCTGAGTTCATCAACTTTTAATACTTGGTTATCTTTCATTGTTGTGTACCCTTCTGCAGTGACTACCTCAGTTATAGGGAAAGACACTTTCTTCTCTTTAAGCAGGATTTAGGAGGTCATACTTGGATCTGTGACTCAATAGGTATAAACTGTCCAGGTGTTATAAAAGCAATTCTTAATTTATTGTCCTGATTTTTGTTAATACCCATTTGTTGCCAGGCATGGCGGTACACACCTATAATCCTAGTACTTGGAAGGCTGAAGCAGGAAGGTCACCATGAATTTGATGCTAGCCTGGGCTACATAGTTCAAGGCTAGCCCTGACTACATAAATGAGTTGCTATCTTACCCCTCCACTCCGGAACAAAACCCATTTATATTTTCATTTTGAAAACTACGAGCTCTCCAGCCCAGCCTGATTATACACTGGACAACTTCCTGACCATCTTGATTTATAAGGAAGCATTGCCTTCACACTTCTTTGTGTTGGGTTTTCTGCTGTAGCTGGGGAAAGTGTCACAAGTGGCTTTTGATCCAGCTGGAGAATTAGAAGCCTCTCCATACCATCTCATAGGGCCAGTTGAATCAAGCACTGTTAACACCGAGTATTGGAAAGGAGAGGACAGTGTTTATCAGATGTAGGCAGTGAGGAAAGAAGGGGGCTTCAAAATGCTCGTCTACCTCTGCTGCATTTCCTGCTTTTGGTCTCTGAGCTGGGATACCCATGTTGTACACAAAGGCCATTCATGTAGCAGAAAATGTAGTGGATATGACAGCTCCTAGACTGGGATGTGGCTCTTCTCACGGGGCTCCAGAGCATCCTCTGAAGGGGTGGTGCATAGCGGGAGTCCACCTCCCGAACCTTGCCCTGATAGCACTCAACAAACAGACCTCTTCCTCCCTCCATCTTCCAGAAGCTCCGCTTATAGATGGATACTTGCCTCTCAGTGGGTCTTGCCCTCATAGGACACATAGTTCTAATATTTGGCATTAAAATGTACTGTGAGTGATCAGCACAGGCTTACCATTTTTGTTTTCTTTATGAATAGGTCAGCGTATGTCTTTCTTTTCTGTTTGTCTCCAAGGGAACGGAAGAATCTATTGTAATCCCAAATATTGAGTATGGTAATCCAAGTACTGAAATCCTTACTCTAGTTTTCCTCACAATCCAAGAAGTTATATTTATAAATCCACTGAGAGGTTATTGGAATCCTGGCAAGTTAATTCCAATCTACCATCCCCAGTGCAACCCACAGTGAGAGTAAAGATTCCGAGACATATTCAAGGTTAAGGGCAGCCAAGGGGTCCTGAGTCCAATCCTCTTGAGGACATTCGGACAAAGGCCTTGATCCTAGGCCTCTCCCAGAATTTATTAACTAGTGAAGCAAGGAGGTGGCTTGAGCATGAGTGACAGTGAGGATGGCGGGAACTACGTGAGTAACTTGAGCTGGCTGGCAAGGTAGTGAGAAAGGTATCTCTGCAAAATGCAGATGAAGATATGCAGGGGGATCAATTTGCACAACCCAGTCAAGATAGCAACTGAATTATTTTAGGAGGCTGCTGCTTCAGTTTCTGATATGCAAACTTTATACCCTGGGGACTCATAGCCTCTTTCTCAAGGCTCATACCCAGTCGACATTCCTGGAGCTCACTGGCTCTACCATCCCGCTGTGCTTTATACATTTTAGAAAGGTCACTTTGGGAGGAAACAGGACACTGTCTGATGGCTTTAAAGACTACATACCAGTACCTGCTTCTGATACATAAACTTTTATGCCCTGGGGACTCATAGCCTCTTTTTCGAGGCTCATACCCAGTTGACATCCTGGAGCTTACTGGCTCTGCCATCCCGCTGTGCCTGTATATTTTATAGAGATCACTATGGGAGGCAACATGACCCTGTCGGATGGTTTTAGAGATTATATATCAGTACCTCAGCTAGCCTTATTTGCAATGCTTAGAGCCAATTAAAGAGAGATGAAAATACCATAGTCAGCTCTGTATACATAAACATACGGAAATAAGTCTCGATATAATCAAAGTTGCAGCAATTGTTCTGCGTTCAAGGGGACCTGCTCAAGTTGTCTCCCACAGAATCCACAGAAGTAAAACTCTTAGTCAGCACTGTGGAATCTCACTGATAAAGGGACCTTTCTTTCTATGCTCCTCTGGCTCCACACAGAGTCCTTATCATTGTGTTTAGATTATTGTTGTCAGGGCTCCTGCTTCTGTGTTTTAGATTTTCTAGAACTTTCTTATAGGCTTGGATTACTCCTTATGAGTTGAATTTACCACTCAGTCCTTTAAATGTTTTCTTCTTTCTTCTTCTTGGGGCAGAAAATGGCCAATATTTCATGCTTCAGAATCTGTTACCCCTCACATATGCACTAATTCCTTTTAAAAATCTCTTCTTTTCAGTGGATGCCCACACCTATCATCCCAATACTCTAGGAGGCTGAGACAGGAGAATCACAAATTTGAGCCCATCCTGTGCAATTTAGCAACTAAACGAGACCCTGCTCCAAATAAAAAAGGAGGAGGGCTAGGAATGTAGCTGAGTGTGAAGACCCTCAGTTTGTCCCCAATACCTCAAAAAAACAGAATGACAAACCCAAAAACGTTTTTTTTCCTCTGGGTATTAAAGATTTGTTTCTTAAAGATTTGACATGGATCTGATTGAGCCAGATTCTCTTTTCTTTGTACATCTTAAAGGGATCATTTTTCACCCCAAGACTTTCAGTCACATGATCATAGCCAGTCAACTTTTCTGTAAATCCACAGAAAGCCCAGTGTGGGAGATCTCCTGCCACTTCCGTTACTTTCAGCTAAATAACATTGTCAACAAAATACCCATCAGATGTGTGGTTATACAGACTGGCATGTCTAATCTTAACATCTGAAGTCTAAAGTGCTCTAAAATCTGAAACTCTGAGGACCAGTGTGACCTCATAAGTGAAAAATTCCACACTATGAAACAAAATTATTAAAAGTATTGTATAAAATTACCTTCAGGCTGTGTATGTAAAGAATATATGAAATATAAGTGAATTTTTAATTTACATTTGGGTCTTATCCCCAAGATATCTCAGATAACCCCAAGATAGCACAAAAATCCCCAAATCCAAAAAAATTTGAAATACTTCTGGTTCCAAGCATCTTGGATAAAGGACAAGAGATATTCAACTTTCTCC
>RJWM01002542.1:0-127035 GCA_004363535.1 Dasyprocta punctata | reverse complement strand
AACATGTTTGTTTGTTTTGTTTCGTTCTTTCCTTTCACTGCTAGTGAGCCAATAACTGTGTCATGGACGCTACTCACTGGTTGGAGCTGGTGAGTGGTTAGAATTGGGTTGGGCTGCAAAGAGCAGGGAAGCTTTAAAACAGCAGCTCAGCCGTGAGAGTTGTTGCTTACATGGCCAGGCTCTTGTGGGTGTGGCTTCTTTGTGCTGATCAATGGTTTCAGGCTCCCTCCAGCTTCCCATTTGTCATCGCTTGTGTGGTTCACGCCTTCACTGATCAAGATGGCTGTTGGAGCTCCAGCCGTCACCTTCACTTCCACAGCAGGAAGTGGACAGCTTCCCACCTCACAAGCAGGAAGGGCCCCAAAACGTACTAGAACCGCACATGTGCTAGACAAGCCACCTACATGCCTTCATTTTATTTTCATACCACTATGTGATGTATCACTGTCATATTAGTTTTCTATTGCTATACACAGAATTAGTACAAATTTAGTAGTTTTAAAACAACACAAAGTTATTATCTCCCAATCCCATAGGTCAGGAGTCAGGGTGTAAATTAGCCGACTTCGCTGCTCATGGGCGCCTCACAGTGAAGTCAGGTGTCAGTGAAGGCTGTGGTTCTCAGTGAGTCCGCGTCCCTTGGAAGTTGGCATAGTTCACTGCCTCGTGGGTGTGTGATTGACACTTCCTGCTTCTTGCGGGGTGTCATCCAGAGACTGCTATCAGCTCCCAGAGGTCACACACATATCCTGGCCACCTGGGCCCCAGAGACACAGCACAATGTGGCTGATTGTTTCCTTTGAAGCCTACAGAAACGTGCCTGTCAGATGCTTCACTTACTTTAAAGGCTTCTCTGATGAGATCATCAAACAAGTCAACCCATTAGCAACCCAAATTAAAGGGGTGGTACCACATCCTTCTCAAAGGTGCAACCAAGCCTCCTGGGGTGGGGGTTTACAGGGCATATAACATTGGGGAGTGACAAACTTAGGGCACAAATTAGACTCCTGTCCATTTAAACTGAAGTCTAGAAAGACTAAGGAGTAGCCAAAGATGATCCCCATTTCTTTGTGCCCCCAGATACTATGATGACTTTCTGAAGGAGGTGAGGGAAGTTATTGCCAATGTGCTACCGTGGTTAATAGAGTCATTGGTTTTGCACAATGTCCTTTAATTGAGTAATCTATCAGCTATAAAATGTTCATTTATTAATTCAAGACATGTGCATTGAGAGTTTTCTGTGTGCTAAGAACTAGGTAGGGTCAGGTAAGACCCTGACATGAAGCAGAATAGAAAGTGGTTAAAAGAAACTAAGTCTCTCTGAAACCAGGTGGCCAGAATTTGAATACCCTTTCTGTGGCTTGGTAAGTGCGTGGCCTTCTGCAACTCACCTACCCTCAGTTGTTTCTTCTGAAAAATGGGTGTGAAGATGGCCACAGAACTCAGATCTCAGAGTAGTTGTGATGTACGGCGTCCAGGCAACATTTGTCATTATTATGAAATATTTATATCCATACTGTCTGGTTTTAATTGCAAGCTTCGGGAAACAAGGAGCGGAGTTTGGAAGCTTTCTTGTTGCACTATCAAGTCTTTCCTTCAAGAGCTGAGACGTATCTGAAAAGTCACTCCTAGGGAAGACGCTGATAGCTTATTTCTGCTGCGTGGCAGATTTTCCCCATCTCCACACACACACATGCCTGGGCATTTGGAATAGAGGGAAAATGCACATTTTATTAGTTCCCTCCAAACAGTGCGGGCTGCTAAGCTGTTTCTTCAGAGGGAGGTGGGGACTCGAGTTGGCTGCAGCTTCGCTCTCGGCTGCCAGACCGTGGGAAGTGAGAGAGAATGTCAGAGCTGGCAGTTGGCAAACAAGGAGATGGTTCCGAAATGAGGAGGATTGGCCTCCACAATATCCTTCACAGATGTGCTTCTCCGCTTTTCATGAGGAAGGAGAAGGGGGAAAATCCTTCAAAGTCTCACAAGATATTCTGGAGCCCTGGGGTCACAATTCGTAAGTTTCAAAACCTAGAGATTTGTTAGTTTTGAGTGTCATAAAAGAAAAGCTGTTTAAATATGCGAGTAATATGTGCCATCAAATATGCTCCTTCTACAGGGAAGTGAATATTAAAAGAAGTGGTCAAGGCCCCTTTGACTGACCCCGTTTTTGCTCTTTGCTTCTCTAAGGAAAGCAGTTATGAATGTGAAATATAGCCTTCTGATCATTTAAAAAATAAATTGCATCCAAGAACTACTCCCTGAGAAAATGCATATGATTATTCTGTTCTTTTTATACACAATGTATAGAATATGTTGAGAATGTATATACATACATGCAAAACATATAAAATGTTTTACATTTTTATAAAAATATCATTGTGTGCAGAAGAGTTCACACTTTGTTCTTTTTTTTTCAACCTTCTTTCTGAGGTGCCCTTCTGTCAATATGTATTGATCATCCTCAATCCTTTTAAACTGCTAAGTATCCTCCATTTCATTTGTCCATTTCCACCTTGATGAGATAGTTGGTTTCCAAACTGTCAAGGCCATAAATGATGCCATCATAAACATCTCTTTGGGAAAATGCGGCATCTTTGGCTTGTCTGACATGCCCCACTTTAGTCATGAGGTGGCAGGGTATTGTCCTTTAGAGATTTTCCGATGTTTGTTGGTTTCTTTTCCAAATTGGTCTGACGATAGAGGGTTTATGTATTCGCTAAGTATCACACATTCACAATGTGTCAGCCACTGTTCTAGGAGTTAGGGTATCAAATCAAATTAGGTAAGACATTCCTTCCTACCCTCAAGCAGCTCAAGTAATACATTCTATAATAGAGAGGCATACGAGGACCTCTCATGACATACAGGATACACAAGGTGGAGCGTTAAAGTTCCCCAGCAAGAGAGCTGTTGTTTGGATTCATCTTTTAAGAAACATCCTTCAGAAAGCATAGTCATACTCTTTCAACCTTGGTTGGACTGGCAGGGGAAGACTGCCCCAGCTTGTAGTGCTATCATTTTGACTCCTGGTCAGCATCACAAATGGTTCGGAATGGGTCCTTAAATAAGACTGTGAATGATGAGAAAGAACAGAAGTAACAGTGATAAAATTAATGGATGATGGGCCTGTGTTAACCAGGAATATACCTTGGAGATTTCAAAAGAACGTTATTTGAATGTGTATACACATGTGGGGGGGGGGGTTAGGGAGGAAGAACTCTGTTTTCCTAGGTTAGTCTATTGATTGTTAGCTAGATTTTTAGATATGAATGGTTTGAATTGTAATTTTTAAGACTTCAGTCATTTTTACTCTTCAGCCTCAAATTTCCTGTTATAACCCCAGGGCCTCACTTCTTGTCTACTATGTTCCAAGCGAGTCTCTCAAGCTTCTCTTCGTAATTACACCTAACTCTTGGTTATCCAGCTCTTTGATTTGCTCTGAGCCCTGTCCCTGCGCTGGCAGAGGAAAAGTTCAAACTGAGATGAGGGCCTGGCACCCAGTGAGAGGGGGGTCAAAATGCTTTATCATGAAATTTTTCTCTGCATCCGTTGCTGGTCCCACACCTACTACACTTACCCCAAAGTCTGGTGTATCCAAACATCATGGTGTGCAACTCCTCTGTACTAAAACACAATTCCCTCCCAATGGAGAGAGCATAAACCATGGGTCTGTGTTTTGAAACATCTTCCCCTATTTTAAAAGGGTTTCAATTAATTCTCATATTTATGAACTTTTATTAAAAAAAAAGAAAAAGAAAAAGCCTTCTTATGAGGAAAATTGGAGAAATACATCCTGTGGCATTCCTACTTTTTTAACGCCAGCTAAATAGAATGGAAGCAACATGAAGACAAATGTCTGTGATTGTAAAGTTTTGACTTTTTTTATGTTCTGGAGAGTTAGCTCGACCTATTTGTTTCTAAGAGGGTATAGCAGATACGGGAAGGGTCACTCAGCACAATGCAATTGCGTATGTTTTGTGCATGCGAGTGAGAACCTCAGGTGGTCAGGGATTCATTTTTGCAATAGGAGGCTATTGCTTACTAAATTCACTACAGGTACCTACTACTCTCCATTTAGATTTTTGGTACTGCTTGTAAGTGAGCAAACAGTAGAGTAATACTTGAGCAGATATCCATTCAGATTTTATAAGGCAGACTTCAAGAAGATTGTTGAGATACATTATTCCTGGGAAATTGTTTTTGATTTCACATGCTTTAAAATGTAAAAGGACTTCAATTTCTGGAAAGATAGAGTATATGTAGCTTTATTTGTGTGTGTGTGTGTGTGTGTGTGTGTGTGACACGAAAAGACTGTGCCAAGTGAAGAGAAGAAGGAAAATCAACCAGGGAACCCTGGACTCCAGGAAGACGTAGTGGTGAGTTCCCTGAGTTTTCCTTGTACCTCATACATCTCAGACTCGGAGCAGAGGAAACCAAATACCAGTAGGTGCATAGAAAACAAAGACTCAACCGAAACCTGCTCTCTCAGCCACAGGACCCAGGGCAGCCTAGTAATTTAGAAAACTTAAATCATAACCATTCCGTGTCAACCAAACAGCACAGAAAAATTTTGGCTCTAAGCTGTCCAAGAAAACCAAGTCCATGTAGGAAATTGAAGACTGGCGTAAACCCCTTCAGGTCTTCTGGAGTATGAGGACTCCTACTGCTACCCAGCAGGAACCTCCCAGCTTCTCCCTAGGCCTCAGTGCAGAGCTGGGAAGCAGTTCTGGGGTACCCCTCCCCCATCCTGGAATGCACAGTTGAGGCCCTGTGGAAGCTGGAACTGCCACCCTCTCTGATGCCAAGGGAGGCAGAGCAGGGACCCTGGACTGGGCCAGATACAGGTTGCTAGGGAAGGGTACCTCTGTGTGAGTTGGAAATGTTCTGTACCCAACCCCAACAACAGACTGGCTGTGATATTGTACACCGCTTTTCAAGATGTTACTTGTAAAAGTGGAATCAAAAGTCCATGGAAGGCCATTTGTAGACTGGGGTTAGAGAAGACAATGGCCACAGCAGCAAACAAGCCCAGTCTGGGAACCAGTGCCTTGTGTGGGCCGTGGCCAGACAGGGAACAGGTATCACAGGCTGGCAAACAAGAAGTACTATTCCTCGCCTCCCCCCACATCAAGTGATCGGCTTATCCGGAGACACACAGGCTGTGATGATAGCTATCGTGGTGAAAAGCCATTAGATGCCTGTGGTGCTTTGGTGTTTCACTATCATTGCGGGTCTAGGGCAAGGGGTCTGATCATAGGTTCAGAGGATATCAGTATGCAATGTGGCATCTAGGGGGGATCTCCTTCTGAGGGCTGCAGCCATTATTGATTCCCTATGGTCTTATTTTGGAAGTCCTATATCATTTCCATTGTTTTGTTGGGTTGGGTTTTATTCCCTTTTGTTTTGATTATATCAAATTCAAAGGCAGGAGAAGCTATTTCAAGGACAGCAAGATATATTATGGTAGCCACTTTGGATTTGCTATTGGCTTGTTTTGAAGTCCTTTATCACATTCATTGTTTTGTTTCTATTCTATTCTGTTCTGTTTGATTTTTACTATGTCTGAAGTTATCTGCAACTATTTTGAAGACATCGAAAGGCATTATGGCAGCAATTGTTGATTTTGTAATGTTTTGAAGTCCTGTATCTCTTATACTGGTTTGTTCTGATTGGTTTTATTCTGTTATATACTCTGAAAAATAAAAAAGTCCATGAGATCTGTCTGTGATCTGTGTCATATTTTGTAATGACTGCATGAGCATCTATGATGATCTCAAAATAAAAAGTTTAATTTCACAGAGGCAACATGAAAATATAAAAAAATGCCATCTCCATTTATTGCCCAGTTTAATTTTCATTTGTTGCTTCAAAAAGGTGTTTACTGAGGACTAAGCACTGGGCATTGAGAGTCCTTGAATATATGTTTCCAGTTCTTGCCTTCCAGGATTTGTTCACTTCTTGAGGAGACCCACAAGAAATAAGAAAAAGCAGCCTCTTTAAATTAGAAATGGATTATTTGGGAGCTCCATGTTTTATCACTTTAACCAACTGATGAAAGTCAAAAGTGAAAATGAAAACTTTATCAAATACTTTGGCCCTTGCATGATGTTCCCATCTGGTGTCACCCAGGGAGCTGGCTCCTCTGATACCTAATGGCCCACTTGTCAGAGTGCAAGATCTAGTCATGTGATGAAGCATTGTAACCTGCTGTGTCTTATGCTGTTACTTCCTTTAAATGACCATAAGTGCCTCTCAAAATGGTTAAACAATGTTTTTGCAAGGTTTTGGACTCTATGGTACAACCATGAAAGTATCACTTCTGTCTCTCTATGATCTGATTCAAACTGTGAAGGTCCCAAGCAAGGTCCCTTGCTTCCTAATCATGGCTGTATCCCCGTCACTGTCAGTCCATGAACTAATGGTGGTGCCTACGGCTCACACAAGGTTCAGAACCTCCCCAGCATGGTTGGAGTCCAATGCCAGGTTAGCGGAGAAGAACCTGCACACGAACCTCCAGGGGAGAGCATGCTCACATCATCTTCACCTTCTTGCCCCATCGTGTGTTTCCACAGCCTCATAGCAAACCCTTTCTTGGAGATTTCCTAGCTCTTCTCTCCCATATGAACGATATTTACAGTGGTTTTGGAGCTGAAGTCTGTTGTTGCCAGATTTAATGCAATGTAGTCCAATGTTTTCCAAATCCAGTTTTGCACATTGGTGACACTCTGTGACAAAGTGTTTTTTTTTTTTTTTTTTTACAGATCTTCAGTGAAATAACAGAACGAACAGAAACATAGCACACATTTTACAAGCAAGACACATTCAGTTTAAAAGATGGTCTTTTATCCAGATCCGTGTTTTTCCTATCTTTGTTTTGTAAGTGACTTCTCTTCTACACAAAAGGTGCTTATTGTTGATAGTAGTCATATTTTTACTTTTTAATGACCTCACTTTGCAAAATAAAACATCGACTTTCTTATGTCAGTCTATGCCTTTCTTCAGTGCAACCTATGAGTTCTTTATCAGGTCTTGGTTGTGTTGTCACAGCTGCCTTGATGGCTTCAACTGATTCACACACAAACTTTCACTGTCATTTTGGCTTTGGGGGAAAAGCCAGAAGCCCCCTAGTGCCAGATCTGGAAAATAAAGTGGATGAGGACACACCATAACATTTTCGCAAGCCTATCTTTTTGTTGAACATCACTCCACAGCAGCGTTCACAGGATTCTGATCACTTCTTGTAAAGATGCTCATGAAAGAGGACTAACAGAACTGCTTCAGAAAGTGGCGAGAACAATGGAGTAAGTGTGTCTGAAGCAAGGGTGAGTATTTTGAGAGGGATTAATGACAATGTGTCTCTTAGTGTAGTGTATTTTAAAATTAAAAATTCACCATAGTTTTTGATCACCCCTAGTGTGGGGGGTTTCACACAATTATCAAGAACATGGGAGACTATGAATGCATTTACTGGCAATTGACTCTAGCTTTGCAAATGTTAAGTGAGCCCTCTGCCACTGAGCTGTATCTCCAGTGGTTTTATTTTTTATTTTGAGACAAGGTCTCACTAAGTTGCTAGATTAGCCATGCTGGACTCAAATTTGAGGTTTTCCTGCCTTCCCAAAGTGCTTGGATTACAAGTGAGTGCCTCCAGACCCTCTTTTTTTTATTTTGAGAATGTATCTCTAAATAGCTCAGATGAGCCTCAAACATGAGTGGACATTTTAAAAAAAAGTCAAACGGATGCTTAACAAAGTGACTTTTTTAAGTTCCGTGGAAAACAGGAAGGCTTACCTACTCGTCTTCCCCATGGGAAGTCACAAAGCACACCTGTGTTTTGTAGGCCCTGCGAAGCACTACTGCAAAGACAAGCTCTAAACTTGTGTACTGCGGCATTTTAATTTGTTCAACTGTAAGTTTCTTATGTTTTCTATATAATACATAATATTATTAAATATTGTATTTTTGTGTGCTTTGAGAAATGTGACCATAAGTGAAAGATAATATATTTCAGTGAAGAAATTGTGGAAAGAAGAAATTTGAATAAGATTAGGCAAGTTTTTATGGAAGCAACACATTTGGGGCAAGATTAGTTGAGAAGAAAAGAAAAATGGGATTTGCCTTGGAGGAAAATGGAGGCAAACTATAAGGAAAACATTATACAAGAGTCTGCAGGATGACAAGTCAGGATGTCCCAGAAAGCTCATCTATATCAGTGAAACAGGCAAAGTTGAGTTATTAGGCTGGGGAAATACAGCAAACTACAAATGCACCTTCCAGTGGAGTGTGGTCATTTGGAAAGCTAGGTGTGGTGGTAGTGTCAAAGCTTTCAGATTTTGAAGAGAAGCAGTAATCCAAACTTTTTCATCAAATTTTCTCAATTTGCTTAACAATGACCATTCAAAGTTAACAAAATGTGAACCAAATATGTGTGTTTGTGTGTGTGTGTGTGTGTGTGTGTGTAAATTGCTGGTTTGCAACCTGTGATTTTTTATTTTGTAGGTAAATTATTGCTGTTCGTTTGAAGTAACAAATTTAATGACAAAATATGGTGTATCAAAAATGGTACTGATGTTGGGACTCTAAAAAAACAAAACCATAGTGAATGTTTAGGTACAATCTACAGTGTTACCAAAAAAGCACTGTTCTGAATTTCCCTTATCAACATGTCTTAGTAATGACTTCGTTGTTGTTGTTAGTGAACAAACTGAATCCACCTATGTGTGTACCACCTTTCCTTTTCTTCTTTCTCTCTTGTTCCGAGTTCCCGCCCTTTTTTTTCCAGCACAGAATGACAGCCACATGTGCACCCACTTCCGGTGCTGCATCTCGCTGAGCACTCATCTTCGTGAGTGGCAGAGACAGATTTCAGAGAGTCCGTCTCACCACTCGTTCAGGCGCTGTGTGGAAATCTCAACTCTCCAATGGCGTTTGTGCCCAAGATTCTTTTCCCAAACAACCACCAGGACTGCACCTCAACACCAAAGAGGGAATACAACTCTGAACTTCAAAATAAGTGGAAGATTTTTTAAAGTGTTTTCCGTGATAGGAAAACGTTATTCTCCGTAAGGTCAATGGGAATTATCTCCATTGCCATTTTGATTAGTACACAAACCCCACTGGATATGAATATACACACAGGGAGATTTGAACTGAAAGATCAGCTACTAAAGCTCTCAGACCTCTAAATGCTTATTTGTGAAAGCAATTTTCATAGAGGGAGTGGGAAGTTTACAGGAGGCACAAGTACTTCTCCATTGGGGGTCTTTTTGCTTACTTCTATCTCTATATGGAACAGTTAGGACTATCTAGGGGTATTTTTTGATCATCCTATTTGGAGTAGGGGTATCTAGAAGGAAATAGAGACATTGATAAACATGAAATGCATGGAATGCCCCATCGCAAAGACTTTTCTGACCCAAAATGTATTAATGGTTGCAAGACTGAGAAACTTTGGCTTGTGCCAAGCTAACTGGTACCATGGGGAGCCAGCGTCACTCCGCTGGCAAAGTTACCTACACAGCTGCAAGGGGCCTGGACACCCTGTGTACTTTGGTCATTGCCCAGTTAAGTGATATCCAACCGAACTGCTGTGTGACTCAGGATGGAACCAGCTTTGATCTTAAAACCTTGCACATAATTTTCATGGGGACCTAAAATGTGCAGCTCCTCCTTCAACCATCACTTCATATTGCTGTTTCTCTGTACAGTGGGGGCCAGTGACGTTGACCTGAAGGGTCACTGTGTGTTCTGAATCAACACTTACTTTTTGGTTTAGAAGTCCTTAAAAACAAAGCAAGTAAAAACCAAATGGGCACAGGCATTCAGTAGCTCACATTTATTCCCTCTTCCACTGTTTTTTGGGGTCTATCATGTCACACACAACTAGGGTTACAGGAAGCAACAGCGAACTAGACGGGGAATGTGGGCCTCACGTTCATGGTCTCTTGGTTTTGAGCAGACTTCCTAGAAAGACCCAGGTAGGAAATGTTGCAGACTTGTGAGCCCTACAATCACAGCTTTTCATCTCTCTTGGGGTAGCATGAAAGCAACACACACAACCTGTAAAAGAATGGGTAAAGTGGTGCTCTAATAAAACTTTGTTTATCAAAACAAACCACTGACTAGATTTGTCCCGTGGGATATCTTTCCTGATCATGGTCTAGATTAGTGAGACAAACATTATTTAGACAATTGCCTGGTGAATCATATTTTCCCCATCTGTCTGAAATTCTGTTCTCCTGGATTTCTGCAGGATAATTCCTTTGTTATATGCAGATCTCAGTTTAAATGTCACCTTCACAGGGAAGGCAGCCCTGAAACCACCTATCAAAAACGGTCCCTCCCTTACTTTTCTGTCATAACGTCCTGCAGTAAGAGCTTCACTATGTGCATAATCCAAAGTAAATTGCTTACATATTTGTTAAATCTTTGTTTCTTTGCTTAAAAACAGGGCCTCGTACAATTTTTCACCTGTGTCTCTACTTCTTGGAATAGGACCTGGCACATAGTAGGTCACACACACACATGCACTGCAAAGAGAGCAAGAGAGCAACAGAGATGCTATAAAAGAAACATAAAAATGGACTTCATAGATGAACATAAACTTGTCCTGAGGTTTGTATAGGGGAGGAAATCAAGTCTTATCCATGATTCCTATACAGTATCATGAAAGTACTGCTCATTCTGGTGGCTGACATGAATTGATGAATATTACGTGTCAGGTAATATTCTAAGCATTTACGCACATTAACAATTTTCTAAAGTAAGAATTAATATTATCATTCATTTTCTAACTAAGAAAAGAACTGACAGATTAGCGACTTGCCTAAGGGCACTGGTAAATCTGGGATTGGGACCCAGGAAGATGCTCTTCAGCAGTATCATACCTGCCTCCACTCTCTCTCCCATTAACCAGAATTATAAACTAATGTAGAAATTAGATGACAGTGTAAGCTGTTCACTGCATTGGCCCTGTGTTCTAGGATGGCAGAGAGAATAGGAGATAGAAATGGTGGCCCCGAATATGCCTTACTTATTACCATTTTGTGGGGTATATTTAAGAGCCATCCCTGTAAAAGAGGGGTGAAAATTGACTTGGCTTTGCCAGGGAGCAGAAGTGAGAAAAAGCCAAGACCACGACCGTGTGGCCGCCGACACCCAGGAAAGGTGTGGCCTTGTGGGTGAGTCTCCAGACTCTTAGAAATGCCAGTCTGCAACGATAAAGGTGCAGAGGGAAGAGGATAGCAGAATTAAGGCCATTTTATTATTATTCACAGTAAATAATTTCCAGCAGATGTTTACCTCCTCCAAACACTACTGACTTCTGGGAGAGTTTCTCTCCTCCAATTCCATATCAGACATGGCATTTTAAGTCTGAGAGCGTGATATTTGATCACAAACCCTATCCTCTAGTCTTGAAGACATATGCTCTGAATTTTAAAAGTCTTGTTTCAGAAAGCCTTACAGCCAACCTTTCCATGAAATAAGCCCCAGATACCCAGACACTCTGACTGGGATGATATGGAATTATTCATAAAAATTACTTGTTCTGAGAAAATCATTGTGCTAAGAAAGTGGAAATCCCACCTTCTCTTCTCACTGAAATTAGAAACAAATACTTTTAGATAAATCCAAGAGGGACAGTGGGTGAAGTGGACTTGGGGCCACGCTGATTAGGGGAGGGGACTTTGGACTGTTTTCACTGGGATGTCACCTTTGGCAGCAGACATTCTTGTCCTGTGACTTGGACTCGAAACTGGCTCAGTTCATCTTGAACAACGGCCTCGTGGGTTGCTGAACTCATGTCACGTAGTCAGACGCGGCCCTTTGTTATTGAGTGATGCTTAGCAAGGTGAGAAAACAGTCCACTTTTGTTCTCCAAACCAAGACTTGTGCACCCTACCTTTAAACTGGAAAATTTGATCAGACGTGTTTCCCACTGATCATGGAATTAAAGTAAGCATCTATATTCTCCTGGCTTTCGAGGTCTCAGGAAACCTGATTCCTATCGTCTTTCCAGCTTCCTCCCATTCCCCTTTCCATCCTGCCCTGTTCCAGCCTCATAACCTTCTTCCATTTGCTTAAAACAGTGAAATTTCTTCCAATGTATTCTATTTTGGAGACTGGAATACGCTTTCTTTTAGCCTTAACTCGGTCTGTTCCAATCCTTCCTGTAAATGCTGACCTGAATTCTACTTCCTCAGGGAAGCCTTCCAAGACCTCTTCCTCCAAACTGGGCCGGTTTTGCCTAGTATATATTACCCCTGCACCTCTTCCCCCTCCTCTGTGCCATGCACATCACTTAAAATCAAATATTCACTTGTGTTTTTCTTTGCTTAACATTTTCTGATAAACTGCAAACTCCCCCATAAACAAGTTATCTGGTATCTTTGGTGCCTAGAACAATATTAGCCCAGGGTACCTTCTCAATAAAAAGAATAAATAAGTGAATAATGAACAAATAAAAAAAAATCCTTGGTTTGTCCATTGCTCATTCCCTTTACTCATGACTTGAGAATGTTCAGAAAGGCAACTCAACCTCTTCAGAACTCAGACTCTGAATTCTTATTACAAGCTTTACATGAAATTTTTACATGATTTTATATAAGCACTTATTCTAGTTTTCTTCCTAATGTTTAAGAAAGTTAAATCAAATGGTACGAAATACACCAGGATACACATTTACAGCATGACATCTACTCATTAAAGGCATATTATGCTATTGAAGAACATCAGAACAAACTTATTATGGCACCGCTACCCACCACTGCCCAAGGTATAGCTTTTGGAGTACTAGCTTACTGGCATGTGAGTTGGGAAACTAAGCAGAAAAAGATTTTTTTGTTTTGTTTTGCTTTCATGAAGGATTTTTAGGTTCCTAGCTATACTATGAAAACCAAAATGGGCTCCTTAAAATGAAATATTTTCTTAATATATTTGACCACAGAGAATCACCTTGCTATAGACTATCTTTTGGAAATGTTGATATGTTTAAGGAAATGCAGGTTAATATTTCATGTTTCTGCCTGCTTTGGGAGATAGGATTGTATTGGTTTTTTGTTTTTTTTTTTTTTTGCAGGAACTTCACTTGTCCCAAAAAATAAGTTTTGGGAATTATGTTCCTTTCCTTGCATAGGCAAACAACTTCCAGTGAAGCATCTCTGGGTTATGGTTTGAGCATCAGTAATAAGTGTATCACTGGAATGGAGGCTTTGAGCTCCCATTGTCATTTTCACCATGAAGCTGTAACTGGGAGAGGAAAAGGGCAGTAGGCCTGGGGACATTTAAGTTAAATAGGAGTTTCAAATGACACTATTGATGGATGAAAGGAGCCATATTCAAATCTGAGAAAATAATCAGATTTCAAGTATCTGCCTCAAAACTGTACAATCAAGAAAAACTTGAAGGAGCTAGCTTCTACCAGGAGACAAATAATTCACAAGATCAAATTGAGAACTTATATTAGTGTGGGTCCCTATAAAAAAGCAAACAACTTCAAAATAGTCCATGCATGAAACCCCAAAGAATATGGGCTTTGCCAATATGTACTTGCCAGCCCCTAAGTGAATAATATTTCTGCTTTATTTAATGACTACAGGGTATGACTCATGAATTTAATAGTAAACAGGGTAGTCTTATAGACTCAGGTACTTTCAATTATCTGAGAAGAAAGGGGGACTATTTTGGGTTTAAGAAATATATGAATTTTGTAATAAAAGTAGTGTGAGGATCTAGTGGATGGAGGTTAGGGATCTCTATGGAATACACAGTTAAACAGATTACCATATGTTCCCTTCAGGAGCATTTGAAAAATGAAGACCAAATGTGTTCTGTAGAATGATGTTCTTCATAATGCAGATAGCCACTGATTTGAAGCTGCAGCTAAAATAAATATGATACCTTCTGAGTGCTATTCACAGGCACCAGTGACCTATCAATTTCCCTATCTCAGGAAAAGCAAACCGGAGGATGACAGCTCACTCCCAGAAGAGTGGTTGATATCCGTTAAGTGGCTGTGTCTCCGCTTCTGATTATTAATTGTGGCTAATATAGAGCGAGAAGCCATCCCCAGGCTCTGCAGATGCTTCTTGGAAAGCGGGAATCTTCAGGCCTCAAGGAAAAAGGCCCTGCAGTAGAGTTAGAAATTCCAGATCTGTTTTCTGGTCATGCTGATAAACCCTGAGGCTGAGCGAGTGAGGCTTCTGAGACCCTCATGTTTCAGGCCCTGGGAAGGGTCCTGCCAGTGCATTGTCATGTTTACCTGCATCCATAAAATCTGTAAATGTCAAGTGTTTTAGGCACAGTGGTTAAGCTGCTATCTTTTCCCACTGCTACTTCCCCTCCATCACGCTTCTCCTTGGATAAAGATAAAATTAGAATGGCTATTGGCCTTTAAGTTCCAGTTTCTGGAAAGGTGAATGGAGGGTGGATTTATATGGGAGTTGATATGATATACTTATGCTGTCTTCTGTCACTTTCATTTATGGTTAAGCTACTGTTGGTATCTTGGTGTCGGAATGGTTTCTAGGAATGCTCATATATCTATTCTACTCATTTGGTTCTACTCATATACCTACACCAAACCCAAAGCTACACTGGACAAATGTGGTGTCCATGTCAGCGATACAAGGTGAATAAAACCCAGTGAATCTGCACCATCAGAGGAGAAGGACCACTTGCTGCGCAAGGAGCTGGAAACTCATTCTACTGTACATTAGATAGATGAGGCCTGATTGAAAAATATGGTAAGTGTTTGAATTTAAAAATTTACCCCACTAAAAGACACACTGCCATTAATTCACATCAAAACATTCCCCCTCACATCAAACACACTTATCCAATTGTTCTTACTACTTTCTGAAACAGTTCTGGAAGTTCTATTTTGTGAGTGCCTTTAGTTGTGATATGCCTGCCTCCCTGTCTTGAACTGATTTGAAACATTTACCTTCCACAGTAGTTTTGACTTTGGAGAAGAGCCAGAAGTCACACCGAACCAGATTCAGTGAATAAGGTGCATAAGAACACATTTTAATGTTTTTACAAGCCTGCATGTTCATTGAATGACACTTGACATCAGCATTCACTGTGTTTTTGATCACATGAGAACTTCTAGAACTGCTTCAGAAAGTAGCAAGAATTATTGGATAAGTATGTTCAAAGATGAGGAGTGTTTTTAGAAGGATTAATGACAACATGACTTTTATTGTAAACTAAAAAAATTAAACATTCTCCATATATTTTAATCATACCTGTATGCACATCTGCCCCTGTAGTGGAAGATTTAATTCTACTCAGCACTTAGTTAATCTGAAAGTTCAGTTCTCTCAAAAGTATACTCACTGATGCAGTATATCTAACTGTAAATATACCATACATTACATTTCATTTTGGTGGAAATTAAAAAAAATTATAATTTCACTGTTTAAGTTTCTTACTGATTTGACACAGAATACTAACACAAATGAAGATAACATAAAACTCAGAATACATCATTAAGTATGAGTGTGAAACTGGTAGCTAGGGATCCTTAATTTAAAGGGTGTTTAACATTAGTCATTACCCAAAAAAGCTTGAAATTTTCTGGAAATCCTGCAGCTCATGTACGAAAGAAGCAAGGTCATAAAAATTCCCAAATTTACAATTTTTCTAAAAATGTAGATGCCCTGACCAATAATGTGTTATAAAGCTCACATGAATATTTGTAAACTATCAATAATAAAAAAGGTTTTGATCAAACATGTTAGAGGAATGACTAAATTAGTTTTCTATTTTCTTTATAAAAATATAAAATCTTTGTCATGAAAAGATGATCAAAGAGGGTGAAGGCAAAAATGTAAGAAAAATATTTTAGAGATGTCAGACAGTTAATAAAATATTAAATTACTTTTCTAGATTTTGTGATGTCTCTGGTTGGCTTTTTAAAATTTGTGATTTGTCTTGATTTATTTTCTCATTGCAAATAAATATCTACTTTCCCTTCTAATTCAGTATCAGCAATGTGAATTCCCTTTTTCTAAAGTAAATGAATCCAAATTGAATAAGCTCTAAGATCAACAAAACCTGAATCTTGCCCAGTAGCTGTCTGACCCTGAATGCTTCTGGCCTCTGTTTCCTTACTTGAAAACAGAGGTGATCACAGCAGCAGGGTTGGTGTTAAGAGATTATTCAGAAGTTAAGCCATTATCCCTGCACTTGCATAACAAAATTTGTGAACCCAAAGTTAATGCAAGTCCTTTAAAGTCTGCTAACAATACCAAAGTTACCAGGTCCTTTCATGGTTTTAATTAAGCTGCCCAATAGCAATGTGGAAGTTAGAGTGACCATCCATATGACTCTTCTGACATTGGGCACAACAGGGTTACACCTGCAGGATTTCAGTGAAACAAGTTGGAAGACATTCAGAGATAACGACTTAGTTGTTTTCTGTAAGTTTTGCCTTCCTCCCTCTTTCCGCCACATTATTTCATTGTCCTAACCCATGGAAGGGTGGACTGAGGTTGCAGTCACATTCCTGTTGCTTCTGTGGCTTCTTCTGAAAATACCATCATTGGGGTTTCCACAGCCATGTAAAAAGCAGTTCCAGTACTGAAGTTCTAGTTTTTTTGTAGGTATCAATAGGCAAAAGGGAGAACATCTTTATTTTTACCAGTGAAAATAATATGGTAGGTACACTGGCTATAGGGCAGAGATGGTGAAAGCCACTTCTTAATCCTGAATCAGGAAGTTTTCCAGAAGCCCAGGGTTCCAGTGGCTGCTCCCCAAACTCACAGAACTCTTTTTCTTATTTTGTTTTTATTTTGAAGAGACTAAAACCAAGCGAAATAAAACAGGATAGAGTCAATCAAAACAAAACAATGACCAGAATGTGATACAGGACTTCAAAACAAGATAAAAGGAAATCAATAGTGGCTACCATAATGCCTCTTGTTATCTTCAAAATAACTGTTCGTACCATCAGACATCATAAAATAGAACAAAACAGAACCAAATAAAATCAATCAAAACAAAACAATGAAAGCAATACAGGACTTCAGAACAAGATAACAAGAAAACAGCAATGGCTACCGTAATGCTTCTTGTTATCTTCAAAGTAGCTGCCTATACCATCACACATAATAAAATCAAACAAAACAAAATAGAACTCTTGATGTTGGAATAGGTTGCAGCTTCCCAGACAGCCAGGTGTGTAGTGGTTTTCCCCAGTGACCCTGAAAGCTGATCCTCCAGTTCTTCCCAAAATATTTAAGGATCTCAACCTCGGTGTAGTATATACTCTCTGCAACAAAACATAAAGATGACAGATGAACAGTTTTGAGGTCATTGTACAGAGCCCTCCCTTACCATACTGCAGAGTGGGAAAATCAGAGTTACTTCTCTCCAAACATAGCTGGAAGTGGAAGGACTGCTGGTAGGGACTCATATTTTGTAGTGAGGAGAAAGTAGCTAACTTCTTACATCCCAGGACAAATAAGGATTTACCATTACATGCCATTGTGAAACTCATAATGATCACAGACCAGAACCATAATCCCTTTAGAATTTAAGACTCAATCTCAAAGAAGGTATCTTAGTTACTTTTCTTGTTGATGAGACAAAATATCTGACACCGGAAGTTAAAGGCAGAAATGTTTATTTAACTCAGTTTGTAGAAGTTTCAGTCCATATCATCTGACTCCAAGGCAGAGTGGCACATGGCAGAGGGGCAACAACTTATAGGAGTAGAAGACAGCAAAAGTAATAAGAGCTAAAAGGGGAAAACAAGCCTCTTTCTGACCTTTTCATTTTATTCAGGCTGCCAGAATTAGGGTGGAGCCAATCTGATCAGTGGACTGATCCAGCAATCACTCACCCTCAATGGCAGCATCCTTAACCCCAGCACTGCACTATGAATCAACCACAAACTCTAATTCAGTTGCCCCTAAAGAAGCCCCATCTAAAAGTGCATGAGGCTTCAGGGGACCATAGCATTATGCCCCAAAGACTTAGTCCATCTCCAAGAATTGCCAAAGCCCTAACAGTTTCAGCATCGCTGAAATATCCAGGTCCAAAGTCTCTTCTAAGATTTAAGGCAAACTTTTAGCTGTGAGCCCCTGTACAAATGAAAAGAGCTAAACATTCCTACATTCAATGGTGCAAGATACACATTTCCATTCCAAAAGTTACAAATAAGGGGAACAAAGGAATAGGTCCAAAGCAAGTTCGAAATCCAGCAGGGCAAACATTAAGTTCTGTAGTTCCATGTGCAGCATCCACGGCAATCTGTGGCAAGTTGTGAACTCCAAAGGGCTTGGGGAGTACTTCTTGTGGTTGTGGCTCCCATGGCTTCTCTCTTGGGTCCACTCCACTCCCTCCTTGCAATTTTCCTCAAATGATGCACATTCCTGGCTTCTCTAAACTTCCAGGGTCTCCACTACACTTTTGGCATCACACTCACATCTTCACCCATTGCTGTCTCAGGGCACACTGCCTGGCCTCCTAGGCCTTCTGAAATCAGGGTGGAAGCCTTCTTGACCCAACAACTCTTCTATTCTGCATGTATTCAAAAGTAGTGCCATGTGGATGATGCCAAGATCTGCTGCCAGCTAGTGCACTAGCCAGGCTTCCCTTTCTCTTGGCTGCAGTGGTTGAATGATTGGATCCCTGGGCACTCTGAATCTAATTCTGAGGAACAAATTCTCTGTGCTGCCACCATTTGTAACATGGTCCTCTGAGGCTTCCTCTCAAAGCGAAGTCTTTCACTTTGGCAATCTTGAGGCAACAAAGGGTGGAGTCCTGCTGCTTCTTTTGACGCCTTCAGGCCATCTTTTCTATTCTGTTTCTTCTCAGAAATCAAGATTTCCTCTGCTATATCTTTGCAGTCCACAGCTTTACTGGAGTTTCATTTTTGGACAAACACACCATGTTTTAAATCATTCTGCTGGGCTTTTCGCTCTTGATTCTCACTATAAATCTGGCTAAAAGCCCCCAACAGTACTCATGCCATCACCTCAACATTCAACTGCCTTGAAATTTCTTTCACCAGATCAATTAGTGCATTTCCCTTAATCTCAGTCTCAGGCAAAGTCTCTGGAGATGAGCAATGTGAAGACAAATATTCTGCCAAATCATAACACACATAATCTGGAGTCCAACAGCCAATGCAGTCCTTCCCAGCAGAAACTTCCAGAGCTTGGTCTTTACCTCTGACAAGAATCTCTCATACAGAACAGCCTAAGGCATTCCAGCTCTACTTTCTCAGCCAGCATCCTCTGAATCATTCCAAACTCTTCTCATAAGCCATTCCCAAAGGTTCCTGAACCACTGGGTCAGGTACAGTCACAACAACAATCCCACTTCTCTGGTACCAAATTCTGTCATTTCTTATTGCTGAGACAAAAATGCTGACACTCAAGATTAAAAGAGGAAAGGTTTATTTAGCTCACAGTTTACAGAGGTTTCCTTCCATAATTGGCTGGCTCTAAGGCAGAGTAGCATGTGGCAGAGGGCAACAGTTCATGGTAGTGGAAAACAGAAAAAACAAGCAAAAGAAGAGAGGGAAAGAGAGAGAGGGGAAGAAGAAAGGGGGAGGGAGGATGACATTATTATCTCCACTTGACACATGAGGGAAAGGAAAGTTTTGAGCAGGTAAGGTTCAACAAGGTCCACCTCAAAAAGAGGCAATCAGAATTTAGACTTAGGATTCACACGGGGAAAATATTTCAAGTGATGAAGTATGAAAAAATGACTAAAATTTAAAAATAGAGAGAGTTGAGTGATTCTTGAATGGTCATGTGTAATGTGACATATTGCATTGGGAAAGGAGTTGAATGCTCAGGAAGTCAAAGTGAAATGAGATTTCTCTTTTTTGAGTAAATATGGTGACACCATCTTCTCTTTTGCTCCAGGTCACAATGGCTGCTCTGCAGAACTGTGTGCTCCCATTTCCATTTACATGGGTGCTCTGAACAGCACATGGCAGGCCATGTGTTCAGGAGCAATTGGGCCACTGCATATTCATTTATTTTGTTCTTGGAAGTGAACTCAGGGAGATGTTCCCCACCCCAATTGCAGCAGCAAAAGATAGGACATTTCCTCCTTTCATGAACCCTAATTAAATGCTTAGGAAGATTTCTCTCCAAGTGAGGGGCCAAAGTGACCACTGCACTATTCTGGCTGAAGAAGAACAATGAACTACAAAGGCAGTGTCTACATTCAGCTTCGTTTCTAGTTCTCAGTGTTACGCAGGGAAGGAACTTAGTGCTTGCCACAGGCTCCTGATCCCTTTTTGGCAGTGATGGGGATTGAACCCAGGGCCTTGTGTGTGTTAGGCAAATGCTTTATCACCAAGCCACACTCCTAGCCCTTTTCTCTGTCCCTTTTTGTGCTCCTTCATGTTCTTCAACAGCCCAGTCTTCCCCTTGCATGCACTGTCCTGGGGTATGAGCAGAGCTGCAATTAATACCATAGACCCCACCTTGGTTTGCATCCTAAGTTCAAACAATTACTAGACTGACAGCTTTGAACAAAAATTTGCGCTTTCTGTATTTTAATCCCCTCCCTTGTAAAAGGTGATGATTTTTACTCAGTAATTCCACGAGTGGACACTAGTCAAAACTCAGAACATAGTAAAACTTAAAACTTAGAACATAGTAAATACTTGTGAAATCTTAGGGTTTTATCCTACGCAGGGTTTTACCCTCTTGTGAGTATTACCCTTTCATTTAGAAATATGTGTTTACAAACTCACTCATTGGTATGACAGTTTTATGATTTTTGCTATCTTTAAGTACCTTCTACAATAGTTCTATAATTACTATTCTTTACTGAACTGAAATTGGCTTAAGCAATATCAATCTTTTAAAAAAAATTTAGTGTGCAAGTTATTTTTTTCCAACCTTTCTTCATTCCTCAGTGACTAACTTTAAAAGTCAGTTTATGTAGTCCCTTACATTATCCCATGGATGCTATCCTTTAATAAACACTTGGATGTACAACTGTTTTCATACTTATTTTTTCCTTATTTTATTGTTAGCTCATTAACTTACTGATTCATCTGACTATTCACTCAATTACTCACTGGGTTACTAATACGTTAAATTGTTGCTGGCAGCCATTTAACTGTGTATCTAAGGTGCTCAGGCCATGTACTCTGTACTGAAAGGGTGCAAATACCAGCCAGGTAAGTTCTTGCCCTGGGGAGCCCAAGGACAGAGCCAGTCACACAAACAAGCAATTACAGCACAAGCTCAGAACTACCTAAGAGACTGTGTAGTAGGAGTTTGGGAGCTAGGGGCAAAAGGGCAGATTCCTTTTGCCTGGGGATTCTCTGTGCCTGCAGTCAGATGAATCTCCAAGGGCGCACACTCAGCCCTTCCCCCTGGTGCTCATGATGCAATTATCAGTGATTGTTGCCAAGGGTTGTGAATGTCAGCTAAGAAAAACTTCTTTGTTGACTTGGATGATGGAGAAATTACAGTACAGTAGAGTGGATGCCAACCAAAATGAAGATACTTTGCTCAGCCGTTCCTTCCTTCTTTCAACACATATTTTGAGCAGCTACTATATGCTTGCCCTTAAGCGTACAGTCTCTCCCGTCATGGAGTTTAAAATCTATTGTGGAGGTCAGGTACTATGACAGAAATAATCATTCAAAGAATCATTTGCTTCCAAGTGTGACAACTGCCAAGAGAATGTGTGCAGGCTAAGAGAGCGCATAGAAAACTCAGAATAGACTAAGGAGTTAAGGCTATCAGTGCTGAGACAGTGAAACGGAAGGGAAGATCCAAAGAATGAAAAGAAACTCTTTAAGGTGGACTGGAAAGTGAGGGTGACAGCAAGGGAAAAGTGGTGCTGCAGACACAGGCGTCTCTGCTTGAGATAGGATGATGCAGTTGAGCAGTTGTGGGGGTCAGACCTAATCTTCACTGGTAATTAGTCAAAGATCTAGGTAGAGAGAAATCAAGAGACAGATCTGGAGGGCTAGACCGCGTAGAATGTTGTAGGTAATGCATGGTCCACCTTTTTTCTAATGGAAAAGCATAAATGTGATGATTTTAGGCAGGGGAGTTTCCCAACTCAATTTGCATCAGGAATCTCTGTCTCTGTCTCTGTCTGTCTTTGTCTCTCTCTGATTTCAGGGTGGGGAATGGATTGGCAAGGGCATGAACTTGAACTGAACGTTCAATCAAGGAGAGGAAAGTTGCAAAAGAAAGCTGATGAAAGTGGAGAAGCAGAGGAGGAAAAGGTCTGAATGAATTGTCTAAATGAATTAATTGCCAAGGTGATACCCTAGAGACCAGCAAGGGCGAGGGCACTGTGGAAACCAATGTCACAGTAATATTTAGAGTTCCCTTTGAATTCTGTGGTCTGGAAAGAGCCTGGACTTTGGAGCCCAGCAGACTGAAGTTCATATGCTGCCTCTATTTCTTTGGCAGCTTGACTTTAATCTCTCGGTCCTCCATTTCTTCATCTTCTAAATGGAGACCATGGCAGAACAGCCCTCACAGTGTTATTGTGAGGTCTAAATAAACGGTACATGAAAATTCTGGCATGTGGTAGTGGCTTCAGAAAAGTGGATTATAGAAGTAGGATCGTGTCCTATTCTTTTCCTCCACAGTGCTGCCAAAAACTGGCGTCTCTATCAGGTTTACAACGCATTCTGGAGAAGCAGCCATACTGTAAAAATATTCTTTCTGATATGCTGCACATTATAGTAAATGGCATTATTCATGGATGTGTCAAAGCCATAAAATAGGAGGTTTTGAGATGATCACAGCTGTGAATGATTAATATTTTCATCCCAAGATGCCACGAAGGTACCAAGGCCATGTTAATTATTACATGCCTGTGCCTCATACTGTGGGCATCCTCCCCAAGTGCCTGTTAATTTGCTCATACGCTGTGCAGCTGATGGGACTAGAGAAGTCTCTGCTCAGAGCATGCGCTGGCCCTCCAGCAGCTCCTTGTGTCCCCAAGAACTGCTTTATACCTCTGTGGGAGGAAAAAAAAATAGCATCCTCTAATCCAGCAACAATGATAGGGTTTCAGCAGGAATGATAGTAGAGAAATGCTTTATCACAGATAGCTTTGAGCTTTCTTTATTGGTCATTTATATACTTCCTCTTAATTTCAGAAATTGTTGATGCTTCCTGAAGTCATGACTACCCCATGAGCAAACATTATCAGCTCTTGAATTATTTTCCATTGGAACTAAATTCTAAATTTCTCTGAATCATCTCCCTATTGTTATTTAAAGGGCATTTTTACATATACCAATTGTTTTCTTTAAAAGTCACCTGCATTTCTGATGTGAAAAAAAGTAAGTTACTCTCTGAATATTTGTTTAGCTTTCATTGCTATGTCTCTTTATTTTGAGGAGGTTGATTTCATATTCTCCTCTCTTAAAACCCCTTTTAAGAACGCACGTATTTAATAAACACACACACAAACAAAGTCTAAGGGGCTGGGGCTTCATCTTCAGGTGGAATTTGTGGATTCTCCAAACCTGAGCATTTTCTTAGACACTGAACCAATTCCCTGCAATTTCCGTGAATCTCTCTATTCATGTGATTTCACCAGGATCCGTGTCTGTTGGAAAATCTAGTTCAAGCTGCCTGGCTGTCTGAAAAGAGGAAGATCTATTAATTTAATCATTTGTATGAATCATGTCTAAATGATCTCAGCAGAGAAAATGTGTTAGCCATTTAAATCCCATCATTACATATTATATAATAATTACTGCTAATTCTAGTTTGGATGGGCCACAATTTGGCTTTCCGTCCCCTAAATGCGGAGAATTGGATGACCTCACCAAATTTAGCTTCTCCGGCCTTTAGGCTTTGTTTTGCTTTCCTCATTATGGACCTGATGCCCACATCCCGCTTCAAGGGTCCAGGCAAGTTGGAGTGGGCTCCGTGCTCCTAATTAGCATTCAGTTTGCAATCACACAATACTCACCCTCAGCACCGAACGGAGCCCGATGTTAATCACTGCGGTGTCTTCCTCCCTTTCACTCTGATCTGTCAGCATCATGTGGCTTGCCCCATACCTCATTTTTTGCCCTTACCAGCCAACTAGCACCTCCACATTGCACGGTGTCAGAATTAGAAACTTCTGACAGATCTGTAATCATGCAGTTCTCATCAACTCTATGCATGTTAGTCATTTCATTTCCACATTCTAACAGTTAATATGCCTTAATTTCTCTCACTTTGTGAATATTTAATTCCTCCCTTTTCAACATCATTTTTAGGTTGTGTGAATCATTTTCAAAGCCTTTGCTCTTCTCCCCGCACTATCATCTGCATATTTTATGAAATGGCACGGTTAAGTCTCGGAGGGCTCTTGATAAAAATGGAACTGGCAGTCTGCTCATTAGCTGTTTACCTGGAGCTGTGTGAGTCCCCGGTAATGGCGAGCTCCCATTTGGATTCGAATTAGGATTCGCTGACAAATAACAACCAGAATCCATCTCCGGGCCAACGCCTGCCTTCCAGTGCCCTCTATTCACTGGAAACTGGTTTTCAGGGGCTGACCTAGGGAGAGTCACACCTTGGCACTGGAGACAGTCTAACTTTTGAAGTGGAGATAGACACCAAAAGCTTGAGCAAATTAGCACCTGCAAGGATAGCAAAATTCCCCTGAAAGGACACATTCTAAAGGTCGGGTTATTTGACCTTCTGCAATTTCACAGATGCTAGAAGCCGATTCTCTGCTGTAATTAAGTGACCAACTGTCCCATTTTGGCTGGGACTGGAGCTTCCCAGAGCATGGGACTTACAGTTTTGAATTCAGGAAAGTCCTGAGCAAATAAGGATGGCTTGGCCACCATCGCTATAACTCACTCAGGCACTTGGGTCATGTTTTCAGTCTCTCGAGTAGATAGGAGGACCTCTGAGGGGTTGCAGAGAGGCACACAGCCTCTTCGGTGCACTTAGGGAAGAGAATATTCTACAGCCCTGTGGCCCACAGGTTTAGCCTGAATAATGGAACCATTGTTGTTGACTTATTATCCTCTGCATCTAAAAATTGAGATTCTGTTAAAGATTCGGGATGTCCACTTCTTCAGAAAAACCAGAAGCATGGCTCCACTCTGTCTCCATTCCTTACATAAATGTTTGAACCACTAGAGTCAAATAGCAACTGTACCTTCAGGTGGAACACCTGCTTTTTGATGTTATGGCCTTCCCTTTATTGCCCCCAGCTGGATTCATTGATTCTGTGTAAGTTTCTGGTCTCAGTCTGAATCTGATTTTGTA
The DNA here is from genome assembly GCA_004363535.1 of Dasyprocta punctata. Lineage (NCBI taxonomy): Eukaryota > Metazoa > Chordata > Mammalia > Rodentia > Dasyproctidae > Dasyprocta > Dasyprocta punctata. Next base: position 101,803 of record RJWM01002542.1, on the reverse strand, counting down.
CTTCTGAATAAAAATGAAGAGTGTTGGCTTTGCAGTACATTCAAGTCTCAGTTCTATTGTCTCTTAGCTATCTACCCTTGTACAAGATAAATATACTGGGTCTTCATTTTCTACTTGCAACTTGGAAATGATAAAATTGTACTCCTCTAATAATATGTTGTTACAAATATTGAGTAAGATATGTACATTGAGGAAATGCATATAGCAGTTTAGCCTGGTCTTGGCACATAGTAAGTGTTCACTAAAAGTCTTTTTCCTTCTTATTATTTTATTATCATTAGTTTCATTTTGTTAAACTCAGACTTGCCTAAAGAACAAGTTAACATATAAGTAGAAACAAAATCAATGAAAACAAAAGGTGAATATTCTTAGCATTATGGGAAATATTTTAATCATGCCAATTAAAATCAAATATTGAGGTGTGCCCAATATGATTCCAGGTGGCTACTTGTGCAATTAATGATGCCCTTGACTATGCTACAGGAAAAAATAACATTCTATTTTTGAGGCACGGATGATCTTAGGTTCCTTTGTGCATTAGTAAATCCTCTTAACACCTTTTGGAATTTAACAGACCTATACTTTTTCTGCAGAGTGAACGCCTTTGTAGAAGAATCTGTTTCCTAAAGATTTTCTTCTGCTGCAGTGGTTTTATCAAATGGTAGTTTTGTGTCATTGGGCCTTTTATCACCAGGCAAAAATGATAGAGTATCAATACCTTGGATTTGTATGACATTTTTGTTCTGAACAGTTCAAAGATGCTACATGGTTCCCAAAGACACGCTATTTGATATTAATGAAGAAGATTTTGTGCCTTAAGAAACAGTAGTTTATTTGTTTAAATGCTTTCCCTCCCCTTTTAAACTAGGCTACTGTAACACCACCTGCTAAGAGTCTTTCCTCAGGAAATACTTGCGAGCTTTGTAGTTCGATAAAAAGTAATTTTTCTTTGAATCATTGGGATCTGGTTTTGAATTTTTGATTGGTCCATGAAAATGTCTGGAGCCGACACCCACAGAACACATATTTTTGAAGAGAGTTTAAGGAAAAGACTGTTCACAAAGCTGTGGGTGGGGTAGAGTGAAGCCGCAAAGCCGCAGGGGCGCATCCGAGGCCCCGTGACAGAGGAGCCCTTTCATCTCAACTCGACTGGGGGGACAAAAGGAAGGGAAATGGACCTGATTCATGAGACACAGGAGTGTGGAGAGTAAAGGATCCTAGCCAGCTCTTTAGGAGTCCCCAGAGAGGGAAACAGGTCGAGATCACACTCTCCTACTTCCATGAGCAGGAAGGAATTGAGTGCTGGAAGGCTTGTGACGTTCTCTGAAAATACTTAGACATGAAAATATAGATTGCGATTCCAAAATACAAAATTCAATTCACTAACAGTCAAATCTTCAATCAATTTTATATACTAGATAATAATGTCAATGAATCAAACTATAAATAATCTTATTTTGTTCTCCATAAGTTTATCTAAAGAGAGATGTTCGCTGTGTCTCACCTACCCTTGTACATTTCTCATTCTTCTGTCTCATATACTGGTTTTTCTAGGGAGTATTATATTTCAAAGTTCTCTATACACTGCCATCTCAATTTTGTTAAATTAATAAGATCATCAAATATTCAGTCCAGCAAGGACATTAGAGAGCATATTGACTAAGAAGAAATTTTAAAAAGGGAGGCCTATAGGTTATTCTTGGTCTCATGATAGTTTTACATGGAAATTTAATTTTTAAAAGAACTTTTAAACAAAAAAAATCTGAATGTTAGAAAAGTTTCCAACCTGCCATACTTTGCTGATTCCAGAAAAAAATTTTTTAAACATATGAACTACTCAGAAAGTAAGATCCATCTTGATGACATCTTAGACTTGATGAGATATAGTGGTAGCCAACACTGGGATTTATAGGTTTTAAAGGGTAGAGGCTGTCAGTCCTGGGCCTGGCACTCACACGGTGCAGGTGGTGAAATAGAGTCACTTCCAGCTGCTGGAAGAGACCAAGGCCCTCATGTTCATCAAGTCTCTGCAACTTCTTTGCTGGTGGGAGTCGGCACAGCCTCATCTAGTGGCTCCCAGCCTGGGGGTCCTGGACCTACAGAAGCCCTTATGAGAAGAAAGAGAAGCTTGGGCTGATTTTAATGCAGTGGAGCAAGAACTATTCTGACTTAACTCAGAATAGATTAACAGATTAAATTATTGGTTCACTTGTAAGAATAGTGGTGATCTCCACTATTCTTACAAGTGAACCAAAAGTTTTGATTGGTCACTGAGGTGATGAGTGAAGAGCAATAACAGTAAAGTACAGAAAGAGGGGAAAGGGATCCCATTAAATATTAAATGAAGTATGGCAGAGGAGCTCAGATCTCTCAGGGAAGGAGAGAAAGGAGAGGGAAAAAGGAGTCCTGAGCAGTGGAAATATCAGGAGAGTCAGCTCTGGAGACATTTGGTAACCTGTCCAAGGATGACGTAGCTAGCTAGGAAGGGCCAGGGCTCCTGGCATTCAGTCTAATACTCTCTGTTTTTACACTGCTTTCTACTTGCAGTCAAAATTATGGGAAAGTGTGCTCAAACTGTAGCAAATAGCCTTTTAAAAAATGATTTTCAGAGAAGAGACTTTCTTGCCTCCATAGAGGTACATAAACAAAAGTCTAAATAAAAGCAGCTATGCTATTTTCTTCACAGAGACTGTTCCGATCTATGTTGGGGGACAATAGGTGCCCCTCTCCTGGAATACTGTTTCTCATAGACTATTCTTCCTATATTAATTTCAAGGCAGGCATTGCTCAACTGTGATGCCCAGATTACTTTTTTCGTCAGATGCCCCATATGAAAATTTGAGACGACAATAAACTCCATTTTGTGATGGTGACGTAAGACACGGAAATCATGTGGTGACTATTCTTTATACTCTTGAAAAAACACATTATACATGCAAGTGATTATTTAGGGTTTTTTTTTAAAGCAAAACAGGGCCTCTTATCTTTCAAATACAAGATGATTCCACACAGGACGCTGTTCCTGCTGTCATTCTTCTTGTCTTGGATCTGTCCAGTGCGGGAGCTTTTGGCTCTCTCTTGCATGACAGTTGAACAACCTAATTGATGCACCATCTGAGTCGTCGTCTCTTAATTTCTCCATGTTACTCATTTACTGTGCTCACTATTCAGGTGTCTGCAGAGGTAGCAGCCTCCCCCAACCTGCCTCAATTAGACCAGCTATTGTTTCTGATTAAGATATCACATCCCAGACAATAATAGCAATTAGAGTTGAACGGGGACCCTGTGGGTCGCACCGTCCATATCCCTGCCAGTGCAGAATGTTTTACATTACACTGTAGTTTTATGTGGTTCTCCTGATGCTGGTTTTTAAAAATCCCAGTGCCCGTCAGCCTTAATTATATCCCCATTCGACAACCCCACCATGACTTAATCTTCTACTTTGCATTGCTGATTCTCATAAGTTGGCATTAAATGAAGACTTCTTGATAATATCATCTCATCAACATATGCTGAACAATTGTTTTCAGTTCTGAGATGAGGAAGTGTACTATTTGATTTGATTTTTCGGTTTGCTGTTGTCGTCGTTGTTGCTGTTGTTAGGAATTAGAAGTGGATTTTACATAAGTAAATATTTTTTGCTAAGTTTTCCTGAGTTGCAAAATGCCTGTAACAAAGTAGATCATTTTTTAAAGACTTTTTTAAATTTTAAAAACAAAACAAAGATAGAAATGATATAGAATTTTTAAAAAGTAGTAGGAAATTAACAGTAGTTAATATATTGCATATTATTAATTTAGAAGTAGTTATTTATCTACTGCCATCAAGAAATCAACCAAAGACCCCAGCCTCTCCCTGTGAGTCAGTGCCATTCGCGGACCAGGGGTATAAAGAACAAGGCCGTGCCAGCAAGCAAGCCCAGTCTGGGAACCTGTGTCATGTGTGGGCCACCACCAGACTGGAACAGACAGACCAGTCCCTTCTGGCACATGGACTGGCAAACAAGAAGTACCAACTCCTCCCCCAACCCCCGTCATATGCAACCAGCTTATCCAGAGAAACACAGGCTGTGATGATAGCTTTGGAGGTGAAATGCAATTGGACGTCTGTGGTGCATTGCTATTTCACTAACATTGCAGGTTGAGGGCCAGTGGTCTGATCATATAGTGGCATGCAGTGTGACATCCAGAGGGAGTCTCCTCCTGAGGGTTGCAGCCGTTGTTGATTCCCCATGGTCTTATTTTGGAAGTTCTATACTGTTTCCATTGTTTTGTTGGGTTATGTCTAGTTTGTTTTGTTTGATTATGTCAAATCCAATGGCAAGAGCAGTTGTTTCAAAAATAGCAAGATATATCATGGTAGCAATTTGGGATTTGCTATTGGTTTGTTTTGAAGTTCTTTATCACATTCATTGTTTTGTTTTTATTGTTTCTGTTCTATTCTGTTCTGTTTGATTTTTACTATGTTCAAAGTTATCTACAGCTATTTTGAAGACACCAAAAGGTATAATGGTAACTATTGTTGATTTTGTACTGTTTTGAAGTCCTTTATCTCTTATACTGGTTTGTTTTGATTGGTTTTATTATGTTTTAGCCTCTTTAAAATAAAAAAAAAAAGAAATCAACCAATAACAAATAAATGCTGGCAGAGCTGTGGGGGAAAAGGAACGCTTCTCCATTGTTGGTGGATTGCAGATTGGTACAACCACTGTGGAAATCAGTATGGAGATTTCTCAAAACACTAGGATTGGTGGTCTCATTCAACCCAGCTATTCACCTTCTGGGTTTTTTCCCAGAAGAATTGAAAACATCATACCACAAGGATATATGTGCACCCATGTTTACAGCAGCACAATTTGTAATAGCTAAGTCTTGGAAACCAACCCAAATGTCCATCAACCATGGAATGGATAAAAAAGATGTGGTATTTTTATACAATGGAGTACTACTCAGCTCTAAAGAAGGAAAAAGAGGCTTTTATCAGTAAATGGTTGCAACTTGAGACCATTCTCATAAGTGAAATAAATCAAACTCGAATGTGTAAATATCATATTGTCTCCCTAGTGAAAAAAAAAACCTGAAAGAGTAATAAGATCCAAAATGTACAATAGATATTGTGAAAATGAAAGGGAAATAAATTACTCAAAGTAGGTTATTTTTATTTGGATATTCCTTTACAGTCAGACATTTTCTGGCTAATTATTCATAAGGTTCCTTTTGTAAGTACGAAGAATGGTGTTAGAGAAAGAAGCTCAGAGTCTTCTGAAAGTTTTCTTTGAGCCAGCTCCTCCATTATGTGGGGGTCTGGAGAATTGTCTTAGTAAGGGAAAATGACCCAGAGTGTGCTCAGTCTCAGATGATGATGATGAGAGGAGTATTATCACGATGCACTGTTGAGCTCTGCCACATGCTGGGCACTGTAGAAATGGCTTCACTCGCATTATCTCATTTAACCCTCTCTGCTGCCCAGGCCTAAGGCTATTATTGCACTCAATTTACAAATGGAGAAAAAGAGGTCCAAGATGTTATACAACTTGTCACAGTGCAAGGGGTCATAGGGCAAGTAAGTCGTAGTGACACACAGTAGTTCTGTTTTCATAAATATTTTTATTAATTCAATTTATTGAATTGCATTAAATATTTTAAAACTAAATGAATGTCTTACTAATTAAACTTAATCCACAAATATTTCTATCCCATAAATGTAATATGATAGTTGTATATTGTTATATCAGATTATGCAACTATTAGAAATCTATAAATGTCCAATTGATTGGATTTAATTAAACATGTGAGCTATTTGGTGCATGTTAGTAAATTAAAATTAAAATTGTATAAATGTGTCAAAAATGTATTCTATTGTTGTTATTTTTGTTTTGAATGTTGATAGATCCTTTTTAAAATGTTAGTTTCCAAAAACCCTGGGAGCTCTTTGCGTCTTCCAGATTGCAATCTGAATGGGGACTGGGGCTCTGACCGCTTTGTTTGAATTTGGGATTTTCCAAACTCAGCTCAGCATCTTAATGACCAGCACATAATATTTAACACTGCAGCTTTTCATGACCTATTGTATTTGTTGAAATCATCTTATGTAAATCAACCTCAGAGTGATTTGGTAAATAAATGTGCTTGGAACAGTATCATTAACTTCTCTGTTTTTTGTCATTTTGCAAATCAGGCAGGCATGCTTTTTGTTTCAAATTTAAAACAATACAAAAAATTATGAATAAAATGATAGAATGACCACTTCTGCTCCAAGTCTGGCTTCTACCCAAATACCTGACAAATCTCCTGCCCCTATTTTCTTGTGTCAGTTTTCAGAAAGTTGCTTTAATGTAAGTTTCATGTAAGTTTGTTTCCATATTAACAGAAATAAAATGACACTAGAACATACTGTGCTAAAAGATGGTTTTTTTAGCCGGGGGTATAGCTCAATGAGATAGTGCCTGCCTGGCAAGTGCAAGGTTTTGAGTTCGATTTCCAGTACCAAAAAAAAAGAGATGCTTTTAAATTTTTTTTTTTTTTTTTTTTTTTTTTTGCGGCACCGGGGATTGAACTCACAGCCTCGCGCCTGCCAGGGCAGGCGCTTAAGCCACTGAGCCAAACTCCCGGCCCTAAATTTAAACTTAATACAAAGTACCATTAACAATCAAACATGCTTAATATATGTCACAATTGTTTTCAGTCTTTTATATGTATTATCTCATTTAATCTTTGTGACAACACTGTATTCTTATTCCTCTTTTATACATGAGGACACAGAGTCAAAAGTTAAATAAATTTCCCAGGGGCTTAGTGATTAAGGGCATAAAGTTGTGATTTAATTCTACTTAGGAGATCTTCCAATACCAACTTACAGCAATGAATGTTATTACTTTTAGCACATATATAATATTTCATTATTTGTTAGATCGGTCTCCTAAAATGAGAATTTAGACTATTTACTTTTCTTTCCTATTTTAAGCACTCTTGCAAAAACCATCCACAGGTACACATCAATTTGGAGCCACAAGCAAACATCTCTGATTCTGATTCCTAGAAGTAGAGTTGCGTGTTAAGGCCAGGCACATTTAAACTCTGAGAGTCAAAACCAGACCGTCCCTGAGAGAAGCTGCTGCAGGTTTCCTCTTGTTTCCAGCTGCTCTTTAAATTGCTGGGCTCTTCCTGAGTTCTCAGCGCGGCATTGGAGGCCCCGAGCAAAGAAATCTGCCCGCAAGATGAGCAGATGAAACAGCACACCGGTGAGCTCTTCCTGCTGCCGGTTCCTCGGTGTCAGTCAGGAGGAGCTGCGAACTGTGTAGCGTTCTGTGTGCTTGAGCAGGGCCATGCACATAGACACACGCGTCCCTTAGCAGGGAGTGTTCCCCACCTTCTGTCCCACTCGTCACTTTGAGACCAGTGACTCACAACCTCCGATGACTTAGCACCCAATGAAGCTTTGGTAATGCGTTAAAACATGTTTGGGTGTCACTTCTGAGTACTGGGGAGAGTGTTAATCACATCCTGGAAGTTGAAGGTAAACACTCTATTGTACATGTGACGTCACTTCCCCTCCAACAAAGGATTATCCAGTTGCAAAAATGACAGTTACGTCTGGGGTTGGGAAAACCTTCAACTCAACTGGTATGTTCTCTTTGATACCTTTAGTAAACTGCCAAGGGCCAAGAAGAGACGCTCCTTCCTTAGAGGTCCTAAATAAATTTCCAAGTAAAACACTGAAAGAAGAAAAGATGGGAGGGAGGACAACAAAAAGGGATGAAATAGATGTATGAACAGGTCAGCTAGCTTCTAGGGTATTCAACACTGAGGAAACACCTTAGGAATGATGTCACAAAGCCAAGTCAACTTTATTCATTCACACAACTAATATTTATTGTCCAAGCCCTTGTAATAGACTTGAAGTGTGGAGAATCAAACAGACATGGTTTCTATCTTCAAGGGAGTTTACTTCTTAAGCAAGACAGACAATATAAAAAGTAAACAAATAAATAATAACGTAAAGTCAAGCTGTCAGCAAGAAAGAGTTAGGATACCTTTCTGGAGGAGCAAGAAGTGATACATTTGCATTTAGAGGACAGTTGAGTCTTATGGAGCTGTAGCCTTTCTGGTATAAGTGATCATCACTCTGGATAATCTGAATCATCAAGGATCCAGGCTTGGAGCCAATGAGATGGAAGGGGCAAGAGAAATTTCAAAATGGTAGGTGCAGAAGCAGAATCTAGATTAGGACCTGTGCTGACTGATAAGAGCTGAACCACAGAGGCTTCACAAAACTACTTTAGGTTTTTCACCTGACGAGAAAAAGAATATCAAGGATGCCAAGCCAGAAATGGATGAGGGCCCTCTTGAAAGCTGATCATTTTTAACCTCTGTCTTCTTCAGCACTGACAGCAAGTCATCAGGAGCTGCCTGTGTTCTCTCCCCAAGACACCCTTAAGGCTTCGTCCCCTCATGCTATACCTTCCTTGCTGGCTCCCTTCACTTCTGCTCCATTGGTTCTCAGTCATCACTATATCGTCAACCACTTCTAACGATGCCAATCCCAAGGTCTTACCTCAGGTAAAGTGAACTGGAATCTCTGAAGTGGAGCTGTGACTATTAAGCATTTTCCAAAAGCTTCCTAGGTTACTGTGATGCCCTAGTAGGATTCAAACCATCTACCATGTTGCTTTGAGTGTTAGATGCAAAACCCGTACCATTTACTTTCCATCTTGAAACCTTCCATTTTCAGAGCTTATAGGATTACATCTGTTTTCCTCAGCTTAGATTTATCCCAATTTTCCAGCTTTGTTCTTTTGTTCCAACTACTCAGATTCCCTTGTTTGTTGCTGAGTGGTCTGTGTTCTCTCATCTACCTTTTCCGGAACACTGGGATTCATTTCCTGCTAACTCTTTTTGCACATCCTTTTTGTTGTGTTGCTACAATACTATGGTTTGAACTCAGTGTTTTCACACTCAGGTACATCTCCAGCCCTTCGTGCAATGATTTTTGGGGACAAAGTCTCACTCATTCAAAAAAATTGCTTAGCATCGGCTTGAACTTGTGATTCTCTTGTCTTGGTCTCTCAGAGTGGCTCACTTATATGTTTCATGACCCAATTGTCCATGCAGAGATCTAGTTATTCCTTTCTCTAACTCACACAGCAAAATTATACTATTATGGATTCCAGTGTTGACAAACACATGCCTCGGTTGCAGACATATACATTTATTTTCCTAAAAATAAAATAAAATCATTGCTGGATGGCCCTTATTTCTACTAATGACAAGGTATTTTTAACCTCATCATTTCAGTCACTTTCAGATTAACTCTCAGTAATATTCAGGATTCACTGTCCATCTTCCCCTTGGTTCTATAGTTTTGGTAATTTGGGATACGACTAGAAAATCATTTGAACATTAGGAAACAGCTAGGACCCATGCTACCGTGGGTCCCACTGGCCTCCACAGCAGTTAGGTTCTCTTTTCTTGTGTTCGAAGACCATGTTTTGTGTCTCCTCATGTCTAGCATCTTTGCATGTTTTGTCCATTTCGTGTACCTTTCATATTTCTGCTGCTCTTTGGGAACTGAGAACTCTCGGTTGGTTTCCCCACGCTGGCACACCAAAGACTGTGTGACACCAAACTTTAGGACTTCCCTGGGGACATCCTTCCGTGCTTGCTGATGGGCCACTTAGAGGCTGGTTTTCTGATAATATTTTGCTGTAGTGCTGTGCTGAGTGGGAAAGGGTTTAGGAAGAAGTGAGTGACCAGTTGATCCTCCTGACCCAGAATCTTCCCAATTCTACCTGGACATTTGTCATATCCAGTTTCTTCCACCAAAAGCTGACACCCCATGAGGGACAAAGGGAAGAGCTTCTTCTTGGAAATCTACCAAAGAATTTAGTCTTATCCAAAATTGTTCTCCCAACTATTGTCATTTATTTAAAAAAATTCCTTTGCAGATGAGGATAAGGCTACTACACAGTCATATATCTGTTTTTGTATATTCATAAACTAATATTTAACCAGTTCTTAAGCTCTCATATTGATATTTGTAATTCTGATAAAATCTCCTCTTTGTTTTCCCCACTCAGTTATGCTTGACTCTTGAAAATCCAAAGCACTTTGGCTTTCAGGGTATTATTTGTTGTATAAGTTCAATAAACTGCAAATTGGTGATTTTTTGGGTCTTAGACTGTATCTATCTTCCCTTTAAAGGTATTCATGGAAGTTACAGATGTGTGGCAAAAAGCATTGCAAACTTATATTTAATATACACTTTTTCCCCTCCACAGGATCTACAGTGCACAATAGCACTCATCACACTGCAGTTATCAGCCTTTATTTACCTGATCACCTGACCCGTGAAGTCCTCTGGGAGCTTTTATTTCATCATCTCAGGAGCAGCTCCCTTGGCGACACTCATAAGTGCTCAATTTATCAATAAACAAATATTTATTGAGCACCACTTTGTGTAAGACACTGGATCTGCAGTATCTAGCACAGTGATCAAAGGAGAGCTGTGTCTTTGATGGAACTTGCACTGGCAAAGAAGGTGGGATGTAGCAAAGCGTCACATAACTAATTTATTAATTGTAACCATAGTCATTGTTCTTTGGCATTTATTTCTCTTTTTAGTTTGAAAGCATATTCTGGGGCTTTCTGGTTCATTTACTGAGGAAGGAGGACTTGAATGGGGACATGAAGGATAAGTAAATGTTAAGTAGGCAAGTGAGAGTTGAAAAGAGTGAGAAAGGAGAATATTTGATTAGAGAACAGCAGAAAACTCAAAGGGAAGAAAAGCATCAGTTTGTTCAGAACTCTAAGAAAAAATCCATATTTGAGGGATGGAGAAAGAGAGAGATAAAAATCTACATAAGCTGATGACAGGACAGGAACCAGATCAAATACTTTGGTGTTCATTGACTAAATGAATGAATGAGCTGAGAGAAGGCTGAAACTTCAACTTCTGCTTTAAGTAAAAAAAACATAGTTGCCTGGAGTCTGTAGTTATATAATACTGACTGTTATTTATGATTATGACTGGTCTGATCATAAACCCAACCAAAAACAGAGCTAAAAGTGGAACTGATGAACTCTCCAGCACCTTCAACACAAATCCCTGCTCTCTACATTTCATCTGCTGCAGCACCTTTGGTGCTAAAGTGTTTCTCCCTCTCCCTTCTACTTGGGGGTTTCCATTTGAGGGAAGAAATGTCCTGGGAGTAGACCATGCTGGCAGATTGTGTCCAGTATCAATGAGTGGCAAGGCATCTGCTGGAAGACTGGACTACTGACTCAGGCCCCAGATGGAGGGCCTCAAAAACCCTCTGACAAGTCCTTACCAGTGAGAGCTGGGATAGAAGGAAAGTAGGAGGGTAGGTTTCCCTTTTAATGGAAAATGAGGATACATGAGGATGGAACTGATTCAGGGCCAGTAGGTGCCAGGCTTAAAGGTGCAACTCTAGAATGATTAACCCAGTGACCACTGCTTTGAGTTAGTACCCTGGAGTTGTCAAGAAAATCATGGCAGATACCCTGTAGGTTTGGTTTGTGGAACCAGTCAATTGGAACAAGGATTTTGCCCTTACTATATTATCTGATGTCTCTAATAAAAGTCAGATGGGGGAACTAATCAGATCATTCTCTTGGCCTGGACCCTTTTAAATCAAAGAATGCTCTATTTTGGCTCTCCATGTTAAGTAGACCCAGAGACCTGACATTTTGTGTTTATTTGAAATGATAAACTAAATCATGAGCGAAATGTTAAGAGATGACAGAACTGGCCGCAGTAAGGTCACCTCGTGTCCCTGCCAAACATAATACAGCCTCTCGCCTTCACTGAGTTGCCAATCCCTGCCGCAGGGACCCTGAGGCACTTGCAAATGGGGACCGGAGTCTGTCCATGTGATAATTAATCCATGGCGCTCGGTAAAGACTGCCAAATCTGCCATATGGTAGTTTTATGACCTGGACTGCTGTTATCTCTGGAGAAAGCTAACATCACAATCTCATTTACTTGTTATCTGTGATTAGAACTTGGATTTCTATGGGGGTAAAATGCGAGCACAGTGAAGAAGCCCAGGATTCCAGAGCCCCGAGATGTTACTACTGAACTTCAAGAGCAAAAGTGGTAACGCGATCAATATGTGCAGGGAAAAGCACTGATATGTGCTTCACAATGCTTGGACCCAGTGCAGAAATCTGATGTATGCTTTGTAAGCGTTCTGCTGCACTATCATAGAAACATGGGACTTGAGAAGACAAGAGGGGCTGCCTCCCAGAAATTTCATGGGGCAAGATCAGATTTTGCCCTCTTTTGTATTTCTTAGCAATGAAAAAGGGAAATGTTTGTGATTGATTTTTTTCTGTTCTGCCCCAATTTGGATGGAGCCACCCATAGAATTTCCAGAGGTGCTTTGAGCTTTGATGAACCCTCAGAAGAATTTTCTTGAGAAATAAAACTTGAAAGGAACTCATACTGCTGTAACTCCAAAGAGCAAGCTGTAGCTCTTCATTCAGGCTCCACCCTGAAGAAGAAAGGCTGCAGGTCACCCTGAAGTTTATGTGCTCTGCGTGTCTCTGTCCTTTTGCTCTCTTACTCAAGGAGGGACACTGTCAAAGAGAAAACCGGTGCAGCTCTCCTATGACACAGTCCAGTTTATCAGAGGAAACAAAAGACCTCTGATTTTCTCTAAGTTAATTCCTACTGTGAGCCTTGTGGTGAAGACTGCTGGTTGTCTTCCTCCTGAAATCCATTCTATCCTGTCTGCCTTTGTGCTAAACGGCCACCTTTATTCAGGGTGGCCATGAACTCAGGTGCTAGTCACAGCCATACTTGAAGCTAACATTGGCCATTTTGGTCAATGAGGTGAAAGTTGGCAAGTGGAAGTTAGAAGTAGGACATTTAACTGTTCTTTGTTTTTCTCCTGCTTCCTGTCCTTTTGTTTGCTGGAATGCTGATGCAATGGTTGGCATTCTAACAGTCACAGTGTACTCTCAGTGGGCCTGTGAATTTTGAAATTTCATGCTAGGTAAGGATGGAGGAACAGAAAGAAAGGAGTCTGAGCTCCTGGAGCTCTGTGGAGATACCACACTGACCCCGGAATGCCCACCGACAGGCTCTGCTTGCTTGGAGAGAAGTACTTCTCCGTTTCATTAGGTCCCCATCATTCAGACTTTCTATCAGATACCTCTGTACCTAATTCATGACTGATCCAAGTCCACAGTATGTCAAATGGTAGAAATAAAATATTTCAATTCGAGTTTCCCCTTGCTTTCTTGGAGTCGTTCTTAATTTCAGAGAGGTTGCATAGAATTACAGATGTGATCTGAGATCTGGTCCTTGGCACTCCATTTATGCTGCAGCCACTGACTTATCCTCTCTGTCATCTGGCCCTAGGTCATCAGCCATACAGAGCAACAGATAAACCCTCATTTTTCTGACCACAGGATTGGTTTTATTCTTCTGTGTCTTGTTACTATACCTACCCTCTATGGAAAAGGAAATGCTGCTTCCAAATCTTTCTTGTTTGAAAGAAAAGTCATAAAGGTTTCTTGGGCACCATTTACCTGGCCCTTCCTCATAGACATGCTTTTCCTTCCACATATGTTCAAGCATAGAAAGCATAGATTTTCATAACCCCACCACACTGACATAGTTTTCAGTCTGCCATGAATGCACTGGCCCAGATATCAGACCGTGATTATTATAATTCATTATTATTATTGTATTTGAGATCATTGCAAATTTCAGCGCCTTAAGATGTAGAATGTTTAGGTCCAACCCCCTTCACAGTGGACTCTAACACGGCCATGCTCACACATGCTGTGGTTGCTAACTACTCTAGTGAGGTATTCAGGTGGCCTGTAGGTCCCACTTTGAACCTATTCCAGTGGCATTTATTGTACAAGGTAGAGAAACCCTTGCCTGATATACTGGAAGTCAGAGGCCTTGAGAATCTACCATCCCTATGTCACCTTGAAAAATTCACAGGGTTAAGACCATTTATTCCCCAAGATCCTCAAAGAATCTACTCTCCCTACTTGTTATGGATTAAAAACTGGTGGTCAACTTAACACCAGCTGAATTACATCAGCAAGGTGCTGAGTGTAGATGGCCCACCTGAGGAAAGTTGCAGGCATAAATAGAGATGTGGAGGAGAAGGGTGAGTTGTTGTGGGTTCTCCTAAGTGTTGCTGTTTCGAGCCGTTGGTTCTCCTGGAGGAGCATGTCATGCTGGTTTCCCCAATGTGGATTTGGCCATTATCGTCAGAGGAGCTTGGGACCTTGTCTCTGAGAGTGATTGTGCTTTACTTCGGGGGAGCTCTGCTCCTCACATTGCTTCCTGGCTCCAGAGGGGAAGATGTGTGCTGGAGAAGCTGGTCACGCTGGGCTTCCTGACCTGTACTCAACTGTTCTCATCATTGGAGGAGCTCGGGACCTTGTTGCCACTGAGGATGGCTGTGGTACTTTTCAGGGGAGCTCTGGTTCTTACTTTGAGCGTGACTTCCCGGCTCCAGTGTAGAACCCTCAACCTACTACACAGCTCCTTCACCCCACTGGCATAGACTTTCTAGCTTCCACAGCTGACCTTTGGCCTTCCCAGTGCAGATTCGTAAAATAGACTGGCATGAGTCCTTATCATGGGCTCTTAGATTTCCAGTTGGACTTGTGGGAGGCATTGTCATGGGTTCTGGGTCTTTAACTGGACTCATGCGGGACATTGCTGTGGGATCCAGGCCCTTGGCTGAATATTCTGGGTCTTTAGTGTTGTGGACATATTTTCCTGCACTTTCTTGTGTTTAACTCTGGGTGACCATCATAAAACAGTATTATAAATTCTGTGCTCTGTATGCAGTTGTTCTCCCTGTAACCCCTGACTACAACACTACTTTTAGTAACTTTACATCCACATACACTATTGAGCTGTTCTGACAACAAGTAAGAACTGTTTGTTCCTAGGCATCATTCATAAACACTTAACCTTTGGTATTCATGGGGAATTGGTCCTTGGAATGCTTCAAGAGTACCAAAATCTCTGAGGCTCCAGTGCTTTGTATAAAATGGTGTAGTATTTGCATATAACCTGAGCACGTTCTCTAATAGCCTTTAAATTATGCTCAGATTGCTGATAACAGCGTGATGCCCACACATCACTTCATGTCGATGCAGAGCAGTGCTCAGCACAGCAAATTCAGGGTTGGGTTTATTTTGTTTGTTTGTTTTCAAACTATCTGCAATTCCTTTTGCAAAGACTTTTGATCTGGCTTTGGTTGAATCGGCAGGTGCTAATGGTGGCTGTAGAGGGCAGATGGTACATTTATATATATACACAGAGGTATACCTCATTCTGTGGCTTTGTTGTGCTTTGTGGACACTGTGTTTTTATACATTGAAGGTTCATGGTACCCTGTGTCAAGCAGGTCTGTCCATACCAGTTTGGAACAGCTTAGAGGAACTTCGCCATTTTTTTTTTTTAGCAATAAAGTATTCTTTAATTTTTAGATACAATGGTATTGCCTCTTAACAGACTACAGTCTAGTATCAACATGACTTGTATACACTAAGAAACCAAAACATTCTTATGACTCACTTTATTATATTTGCTTTTTTTGCAAGGATCTGGAACTTAAACCTGCAATATTTTGAGATATGCAGGCATATATATACATATATATATATATATATATATATACAAATATATTCCTAAAGACTGCATATAAATGTATGTATGTAAACATAAATACATTTATATACATATATTTTATTTTTACACTAGTGCATTATACACATATATATCTTGCTATTTTAATTCTCAGTATGCTTCTTATAATCTCTTATATGTGTGTATATATATGACTTGAGATCAAATTTATATATATATAGTAACATGCACATAGTTAAAAGTATAATTCCATAAATGTTGACCAGTGTATAATCCCAATGTAACCACAACTCTGGTTAAAATGGAGTTCATTTCCATCACCCCAGGCAGTGGTTGGGTGATGGATTAAGAAAGTTTCTTGGAAGCCTTAAAAACGTGCGCATGCCTGCCAGCTCTATAGAACTGATCATGTCCCATTGCTGATGAGGGCTAGGGATGGGTGCATTGGCAAGAAAGTGCCTGGCGCTGACACTCACAGAACAGTCTCGGCCCCATGACCCTCCTCCTGTTGGTCTATTGCATGGTCACTCTCATCAAAAAATCATGTCAGGTTATTTTGTGCAGAAATATTCTGATTGCATGAACTAGATCATGTGACCTGCGATAAATCACCCTCATTGTCCCTTGGTATTTTGAAAACTGATGAAACCGCTGATTCCTGGCTCCTTACTCTGTATGCAAATGATGAATTATAGATGGGAAATAAGAAAAAGAAGGTTGTCCCTGGTTTGCTGGTTTGAAGTGAAGTGGATTAGAGAAAGAACACTGCTACTCTTGACTATTTATTGTGACATTGCTTAGAAAAATTCAAACCCCAAAGACTTCGCGTCTCTAGGGACATTGTTAGCCTTCTGCAGGAATTATTAAAATGTACAGAAATGTAGAAACCGCACTTTATAATAATTAATCAGGGTCTGTTGATTAATAAAGCTCATTTTTTAGTCCCGATGATTCAGAGTATCATCCAAAGGACAGTGTCCTTGTCATTTTGATTAAGAAACCAGACTTTGCAGTGGCGAGAAGTACAGGAACAGTCATGCTTCCTCCATCTCCCCATAAAATAAATATTGAATGAGAATATTAACTCGTTAACCTTGACAACAATTTGTAATTTTCATAAGGGGGAAAAACTCGCATATTCAGCAAATAAATCGCTGCGGGGATTTCAAGAAAACAAATTGGAGAGAATGAAGAATGCTACCATATGAATTCTGTCATTTTTATGGGCCAGGGTGATTAATTTGTTTGTTTAGGTCCCTCAATTAAGGCCACAAATAGTGTGAGGTGTGGGGAGCAAGTTATGTCTCGTACGGAGTAGTCAAGTGCAAGTGGGAAAGAGGTCATTTGGAGGAAGACAGTAACCCGGCCCCCAACCTTGAGCCTTAATTCCATACCAGAATCACTTTACCTGGGGTTAGCTGCTGAAGCTGTAATTTCACTCTATTAATAGTTTAAAGCTTGTTTTAACAGATAACCCCTTTCACTGGGCACCTACGCCGGAAAATCATTAGGTGGAATTAGCGGTACCAGTCACAGCTTTTCCAGGGTTATCTAATTATTTTGAACTCAATTTAACCAGGAATAGAGATAAAATAAATAACCCATGAACTATTTACCTTGCCAGTTAGAAAGCTTCTTTTGTCCATTAAAAAAAAAAAAGAGGAAGAAAGAGAGGGGAAAGAAATGGAAAGAATTGGAGGTCAGAATCGAGCCTCCTTTTCCTGATTTTGCAGTCATACGGGGCCTGGAGATGTATTTCTTTCCTCTTCTGACCTTTCACACTGCTACCCACAAGGATGTCATTGCTGAGATATTCACCGATATGTGCGCATTAAGCGTTCTGTTTTCTCCCAGCCAGCTTGGCTTACCACGCACTGCTCAGGGATTGGGATAATCCAGTTTTGTTTGTAAGCTTTGTTTGCTCCCTTCCTGGCTCCACTGCTGCCCCTCTGTAGGGGACTGAAGATTTAATACTGTTACTTTTAATTTTAGTTGGACATAGACTGTTGGAAGGGAGACATGAGTTAGTACATTTGTGGCGCAGTGAGGGGAGAGTTAAGTGAAATAAGCATATTTTATATTTGCTGAGAACAAAAGGAGCAAGAGGCAGACAAGACAATCCTTCAAGTCAGTGGGTCTCCTGCAGCACCTGGCTGTCAGGTCCACCCTGGATTTCCCAGCAATATGACCTTGAGGAATTTCTTTTGTCTCCCACTCTGAAAAGTGGGTCTAGCGACAATACCTACATTAGAGGGTTGATGTTAGGAGTCAATGAGCACTAACAGAGTACATATCATAATACATGGCATATACTTAATTATGCAAAGATATTAGCTATTGATAGCAGTGATGAAGATGGTGCAGTGATGTGAATGTATGTGTAGGCTGAGAATAAGGGAAGGCGAAAATAACAAGGAGAGAAATGAGCATTAGTGAAGTTAGTCTCTAGAGCAACAAAAGGAAAATGAGTATGGGACTTCTGAGTATGAGAACAGAATTAAAGAGACTAGGTAGAAATAGGGACATGCAAGCCGGCAATGAAGATGGGAAGATGAATGAGTTCATGCACTCAGTTCTTCTTCACAGTTACATGTGATGTGATTCAGGTGCAGAAGGTCAGTGCTGAAAAGGATCACACTGGAGAAGAATGGGAAATACGAGAAATGGGCACAATAAGAGGTGAAAAGGCAGCTGACCTAGAGAACCAAGCCGCAGACCAAAGGTGAAACTTGGATCTCACATCCAGTCAGTGAAAGAGTATGTAATGGAGATCTCTCTATCAGAGAGGGGTTTTAATGAAGTGTCATGGAACCCAGTCATTGGGCAAATTGATTCCCTGATAACAGCAAAGCCTTGATCTTGGTCAAAGGATAAGAAACAAACATGTTGATGATCAATCACATTGCACCTCCTAGAGAAAGCCCTCTCACTGTGGTACACAGTGCTCCATAAATATTTATGAATGTTGATTCTTCAGTGTCTTCAGGTGTCCTGGGATTCAGATTGAACAGTCATAGTTTTACTGATTATCTTTATGGGTATTCAAAAGCAAATAATAAAACTCATACAATAGTGTTGCCTGAAAATATAAAATGATTGCCCTAGGTCCTGAATGATAAATAAATGAATAAATAATAAATAAAAATAGGGGTATAGACAGGTATCTGGCAGAAGAATTCCCAGGAATGTGTTTATATACTACTTCCTCAAGGAGGTGGTATGCAGCACCCCATTCCCTAGGTAAGGGGCGTCTGTGCAAACTTCCACAAAGCACAGGAAAGGAAATGAGGAAAGGAGTAACTACAGTAGAGAAATCCAACAGACCCTACCTCAGTGAGGTAACCAAGGGAACAATGAGTTATGGTGACACGAGGGACCTTGTGGTCCCTTGGATGCGATGGATGAAAATGCCACCTTTCCCTCTTCGATTTTCCTCCCCTAACCCAAAACCACCCAGTGATAAACCTGAGAAACCACCTGTCCAATTCCAAGCGGAGAACATTGTACAGAACAGCTGGCCAGTGTTCTTCACAACCATCAAAGTCACCAAAATCAAGGCCAGTCTAAGAGATTGTCACAGTCAGGTGTCCAGGGCATGTGATGACAACCAAGGAGAGAAGATGACTCAGTGTAATGAGATACCCCAAGTAAGATCCTACAGCAAAAAAGGCATGAGGCAGAAATCGAATAAAGAACTTCAGTTAGTAATAGTGTAATAAAAGTGGATTACTATTCCTTTATTAAAGAGCTCAATAGCTAGGGAAACTGTATATCATGCATATGGGGATTCTCTATGGTCTTTACCATTTTTCTTCTAAATAAAAAGTTTATATTTAAAAAAGCAAACATCCACATATTTTTTGGAAGTCTAGGGATAAAAATACGTATTATATCTTTAGCAAGTAGAGTCCAGCACTGAAAGGGAGTTTAAACTGTAGGTGGGTTACCACAGCTGGTGCCAGCGCTACTCTTCATGCTTTGTAGAGTTTCTAAGAGAGTGGCTCCCCCTACCTTAGAAACATTCTAGGAATCCCAGCTACTCAGGAAGCTGTGACAGAAGGATCACAAGACCAAGGATAGTGCAGGCAACTTAGCAAGACCAATAAAATTTTTACAAAAGCAACAAACAACAACAAAATCTAGTCTGCCAAGCAGGGACTCCTAATATTCCTCTCCCTTCCCTTCTTCCTTTTCTCTTTAGTCAATTTACTTAAATTCCCTTGACAAATGCCAGTCAACTTTCTGTGGTTCTTAGAACTATGATAATTTAGTGAATTCAGGCAAACCTCTTAGAACAGCATTATGCTTACACTATAAGTGCTAGTTTTCATAGCTCTTATTTTTAGTTCAAATAATGCTTAAAATAATAGATTTAACATTTTAAAATCATTTTTTAATCATTAAAAATTTGCATTTTGATCAATACGGAAAGTTTTGGTTAATATCTTTGTATATGAATATGTGCTTCTCTGATAACTCTTTTTGGATAAATTATCAGAAGTAAGATTTGTTATTTATTTTTGCATCATCAAAGGATAAGAATAATTTTAAGCCTCTTACAGCATATTGTGGAATTGCTTTCAGATAAAGAATAAACCACTTATACTCTCCCAAATCACATAAAATGTCATTCTCCAGTAGGGCATATTGTGCTTTAGTCTTTTTTTTCCTCAATCCTGTAAACCTCTTTCTGTGTTTAAGGAATCCCTTTTATTTTGGAGATAGAGGGCATTTCCTCCGACCGCTGCTGAAACTGCCATCGATGCCTTCTGTATGTAGCCTTGAAACCAAGATGCCATCCAGGCTTTCCCAGTGAGATGCCCAGGCCTTCCCAGAATTTGAATGGGATCCAAAATAGGAAGCAGGTGCCCACAGAGGCATTTTCCCAGCAGCCATGGGTTTGAGCGTCAGGTCATTTCCCCGGGGGAGCATCAGAAGGGGGCACGAGCAGCAGCTCAGACCCACAGTGTGCAGAACAGGCAAGCCATGGGGGCAGCCCTAGAGCTGGACCAATTCCGGACCACACATGAGGTCACACGTGTGGCTGCTAGCCCTGGTCCTAATTCTCCAGCTTCCCCATAAAGGCTGTGATTGACCCAATAACATTATAATAAATTACCTTCTTCCTAAAATCAGCCCAAATATGTCACAGTTGCTTGCTGTGAGACCTGCAATGTTTATATACACCATCTTGCCATCCCTCAGTGGCATTGAGTATTAAAATAGTTTTCATTTCTGCCCATATGTTAGGTGAATATCTGACATGTCTTTGTTTCAATGATCACTGCTGAGTTTAAGACCGTTTTCCCATGTTTGCTAATCAACTGGATTCTGCACTCTTTTTTTACCACATAGAATATGCTTCATTTTGCCCACAGTACATGAAGCTAGAGATTCTCAACAGAGGAAGAATGCACAATAAGGAGACGGTAGTTCTTTGGCAGAGAGAATTATTTTTCTTTTTTTTCCCCTATTTTTCTGTATATTCTTTTTTTCACAGGATCATAGATTGTGTTTTATGTACCATTTATACATGCTAGGAAAATTTCCTAAAGGCTTTCCATGCATTGTTTTACTTTATCCTCCTCTTATAAAGTCCTATGAGACAGACAGTTTTGTTATCCCCATTTTATGGATGATAAAACTGAGCCAAGGTATTACCTCACAGAAGATACCTATCTGGCAGGGTGTGAAGTCAGGGTTATAACCCAGGCAGCCTAACTAAATAGATGGCACTCATTGCCATGTCACCAGGTTGTATGTGGTTTCTACATTGATTAAAATGAGCAACTATTATAAAACCCTAAGGAGAGTGTTGGCATGAGCAGATCATCAGATTTGCTGGGGAATCTGTACCAGCACCAATCTGCTACAGGGGTGATTGTTTTAACATATCTATGACCATAGGATTTCAAGCTCTGCATTTTAGTTGAAATTCAAGATTTTCTGGAAATCAGTCGAATGTGCAACTCTTTATGTGTATCCTTGTCATAGCTTATTAAAATGAGGCAGTGGGGAAAATGCCTGGGAAAGCAGTCATTCATTTACAGCAGGTTTCATTGGCTAATGCCAATGACAGTTGTGTTCTGCTTTTGTTTCTCGAAGTGCTAATAGCAAAATTCTGTCCCTGCAATCCTATTACTGGTGGCGATGGAATATAATCAGGCAGCACCTGCAGGATAAGTCAAAAGATTAAATTAAGTTGGGATTTGAATCCCCACTAAACACAGAATCAAACAAAGATTAGATTTCTGGACCCCAGTCTCAGAATGGCTTTCAAGGGCTTTTCCTAAACAACAACAAAAATATATCATTATTCACTTGGACCACTGGCACGTGAAAAGGAAATGCAGACAAAGAGAGAAGAAGGAAGGAAGGGACTACAACTAAACAGAGCCCAGGTCTTTATTCCCTGAAGACTTTCTGACTTTGGAGAGCCTGTTCATTTCCTGGCTGACCCTAGAGAACTGCAATGTTGAAACCACATGGGACCCATCAAGGAACCCAAAGTCCCAACAATGTCATCTTGACCTCTCTCTCTCTGCTTCTGGTAGCTCTGTGTCTAATGTCAAATTAGCCCAGGCTCATTTGTTTTGGCAAAGTCCTTGAGAAGACTCTGAGAGAAAACTGCAATTTAGGTAAGAACTGGCAATAAAGTTGGGGGCGAGGTAGGATTTTTCCTTCCATAGCTTTTCCTTTCACCATTTTCTGTTTTTGTGGGTGGTAGCCTGCTGTTTCTAAATACAGTATACATCATCACCTTTTAAAAAGTGAATAAATTGTGAGTGATTACATATTGATGGTAATCATTAAGATTGGAAATACTTGTCTAAGCCCCCTGCTTTTCTCCTGTAATAACTTCACTGAGTCACATACTTCATGAGGATACCTTTACACCAGGAGGAATTTCTTGCTTCTGGAGATTTCTTTTCTTTTACAGTCCTTTGCATATGGAAATACAGATTATAAGACTTGGGAACAAGAAAGCCACACTAAAGTGAAGATGTCAATTGATGCTTTAGGAAATTACAGATTTGCATACATCACATTTGAATCTGAAAGCATGAAGATCTAATCTATTGTAGAATATAGAGTGTGCCAAAAAATGTATACACACTTTAGCAATTCATCATACTAACGAATGTCTGGAAGATAGTGACCACCAAGTGGAACACCTCTTGTAATTGTAGAGGTCAAAGATAATTTGTATTAGTCTCATGATGTCTCAGTAAATGTATTATTAAAATAATTATACAAGTTTTCTCTTCCTGATGTTTATGCTTTTGGTGGACTCTATATAAATGAATAGCATTGAGTATTGTAAGGATAACTAACATTATTGATGTTAATACAAATTAAGTGTGCCTTTCAGAATAGTACAGATATGAACTGACTGAATGCTATTAGCAGCTTCATGAGGCAGAGTGGACTTTCAGATGAAGACACCAGGGCTGATATAGAGAGGCTTCTTGCTCAGACTCACACAGCTGGCTGGTAGAGGATTTTAGGGTTCAAACCCCAATGACTGGAAACCAAACCCCATATTTCTCCCTAATAATGATGCAGCACTAAGAATCAATTTATGCCATGTAGTCCCATTCTCTGTCTCTATTATGTAGCAATCTAAAGCAAACAATTTTCCTCCTAGGTAGAAATTTGCATCCATTTATTTGGGAATCAAATTTGCCCATTGTAATGCCCATTATGCTTTTTTGCTTCCCCAGAATCATAATGCTCTGCATTTGGGGTGCCATACTTTCCACTTGATTTCAAGGTTGGGGTGACTATCAGTCAAGATTCTTGCCTAAGTTGACTTTCCTATTATTGGGAAAAATCCCCACCATCTGGGACTTAAAGGAGAAGTTTACTTTGGCTCACAGTTTCAGAGGGCTCAGTCCGTGACCAACTAACTCCAAAGCAGAAACATATGTGTTAGGGTGTGACAGAGGAAAGCTGCTCATGCTATAGCAGCCAGGAAGCAAAGAACTGGGGAAAAATCAACAGAGAGCAAGGGGCCAGAGTCAGATACAGTCCCCAAAGTCCTGCCCTCATGGGCCACACAGACTCACCTAGGAGTGTGCTTTAATTACCTAGGTGTCCCTTAAGTCAGTCAAGTTGACAGTCAAGACATACTGTCACACATTCTGCCACCCCTTGGCTAGAGGCATTCAACCCAAGCTAAGACAAATAGTTTTACTTCCTGGCCATTGGGAACTTGATAGGGTGCCTTGCACACTGGCTTACCCTGAATCTTTTCATGCAGTGTCTTCCTTGTGATCCTGGTTCCTGTTCTTTTTGAGACCTGATTCTATAGTCTTTGTTTAGATTATGTGGTCTCTTACACACTTCTAATACATTGTCTCTCTGTTTCTGCTTAACATACTAAAATGGGTTACTGTCATTAGCAGCCAAAGAATCTTAACAGATAAACCTGTTAAGATGGGCTAAGGGAGAAAGATAATTTTCCCATGTGGGTCCTTTCTTCATATTCCCCAAATTAAAAATAAGGGGGAAGAACTATTTATTGAGCACTTATTAGATGCAGGCACTATGTGACGTGCTGTATGTGCATTCTCTACTGAGGAGGAAACGGGCTTATAGGAGAAATATGGTACAAAAAGGAAATGAATGGTGCTGGGAGACATCAAAGCAAAGCAAGCCCGTTCGCAGGTACCACTGCCTCAGCAGAATTTTAGGCGTGGTAGGTCGCTGATGTCTCTGCTTCAAAACAAAGACTGAATAAAATGAACTTTTGTATGATATTTATAATTTACAAAGTACTTTGCTCTGTAAACTTTCTGTTAACCCTTATACTCACCCTGCAGATGTATTTATGACCAACTTCCAGGAGCTCTGCTCCCCAGTCCTTCCTTTGGTCTCGTCTCCTGTCATCACGCAGGCCTCCACTCCTCTGTCACCTGCTCACAGAGGACAAAGTTATTTAAAATGTTCATCCCTCTCCCATCACCCATTATCCTCTTTACTTTCCTCTGACCCTTATAAATCCCAGAAATTGAATTCCCATGCGTTCTTGTATGTGATGTCATCCTATCAGAATGCAAATCCCTGTAACCATGTTGCTCACCACAGTATGCTGGGCCCATATAACTATTTCTGACACAGAGCAGACACTGAAGTTTGCTCACTAGATATATGCAAGAACACTGTTTAACTGGCTTACAAATTCCTCACGTTTATTTATTAAGTGAAGTTGCTGCCTGGGGGTTGTGATTAGGCTAGTTACACAGGATGTTTGTTCTGTCATCTGCAAAATGGGGATGCAAGAGAACTTGTGTTCGTGTTATTAGATTACGTACACAAGGTGATGCATGCGCAGCCTCTGGAGCTGGTGTTCATGAGAAGGGTTGGAAGCAGGCTCCAAGGAGAAGAAACTCCTCAATGTGTTGTTTTTCTTCACCCACCCACTATTTGGATAGATCACACTTGACTCATAGGTATAAAAATGCTAAATTGCACAGTTATGGGGAGAAAGCTTTTTTTAATACTGAAAAATCTAACAGATTTAGAAAATGGAAAGAAAAAAATAACACAACCTGATTTTTAACATCTTGTATTGATACAAATTTACTGTCAGGTTTCTTTGGTTCTAAGTTTGAATCCGCATCAATATACGTTAATGCACAAAAATATACTCATTTCCGTAAAACAGCCAGGACCACAGTGAAAGGTTTTGTCCAGTATGTCAGGAACATTGATAAGATGTGTCTCCATCTTTCAGCCCTGCTTCCCTCTGAGTGGGCTTTATCTCTTCAGGGGGTGATTTCTCTGCAGTTTTCCTCCACAACATCAGATGTAGAACCTTTTAGCTAAGAATCAACAAGAAGTAAGAACACTTCTTTTTCCAGCAAGGGTTTCAGAATTAAGTCTCACTGGTCTGGCATGGGCACAGGATAACCTCTCATGAAAAAGCCACTGGGATGGGCTTCTTGCATTGTCTCCCTCTGCCGAAGTGTGGCATTGAGGATGGACTCTACTATTTGGACTAAGACTGGAGGAGCGATGGCCCTAGAGGAGCACTGGGACCCTGTGATCAAAAAGGAAAAAAGGAAGACAAACACATACTCCATTTGCTTAGAGAGCACTGGATGATGGCTCTGCAGGTGATGACTGTGACAGCAACTCCAAAGACAAAAGAGAAGAAAGGTTCGCGTACAGTGATCAGACAAATTGTGTGAGATTGCTCCTAAGTAGGGTGATCAACCATGCTGGTTTGTCTAGGACTTGCACTGCTAAGACTGAGAAAGTCTCAGGCTCACTGAGATAAATTGGTCACCGTATCTAGAACTCTCAAATAGAACCATGTCTCATCGTTAACATTCTTCCCCTGTCTCTCATAGCCTAATCATGGATAACGTTTCCCTGGGCATTTTCCAAAGGCCTCAACCCGGTTGAGCATTGAAGATTTACAGACAAAATACTGAGTAACTTTGGTCACAGAAATGAGCAGTTAGACAATAAGACAGTCCAAGAGCTTTAATGCAGCAAGTCCAGCACACTATCCAATTGAACAAGACCTGTTCCCAATGGGGGTTTCATGTGAGATTAGGCATCAGAACATCGTCAGAGGAGTTAACCTCTAATATCAGGAGAAATCGAACACAGTATAAGATTCCTGATTCCAAGTAAACTGTACTATAAAACGTGGGTCATAGCAACAGAAATGCAGAAGGATGCTTGGTTCTCTCAGGAGTGACCTTCTCATGACTGACACCTAAATATATGTGCCAAGAATAGGAATATATAGGGACATGGACATAGCAAGTAGAAGTGTGTGTTTGTCTGAATTTTAGGAGACCGGTGGGTGTCTGGCTGTGTCTGATCTTCGTTAAGAAAGAGAACAAATGGCTTTGCAAATTTGGGGTCTGTCTGTCTCTACTGTTGAGATTCCCACTGCTCTCCACACACACACTGCTATGGCACCCACACCATGAAGGCCAGGGGTTCCCCTGCTGCCAAGATACCTCCCCTTCCCCATTCTCAGCTCCTATCCAAGAGTGGATGAAGGTTGACTCTTAAGACAAGACCCAAATATCAGTTTATGTCTGAGACACACACACACACACACACACACACACAGTGTGAAAATCATTCTAAACATCCTTCTATTTCAAAGAGATTGTAGAGGATAATTTGAGTCAGGGAAAAACCCAAGCATTTTGTTTCATAAATAGAATTGGTGTGGGAGTTGATTGTTTTCTCTCCTGAGGGATAAACATTTTAATTTAATAACAGTCAGAAAGTGCCTAAATGTTCTTGAGGAAAAAAATACGGTGTTCCTAGGAGGGCAGAATCCATTCACTTGCTGAATACTTGGAATGAGGAATTTCTTAGCAGTGTTACTCAAAAATACCAACCAAAATATTCTAAGCTTCATATTTTACTAAGAAAAATAATAGTATTGGAAATTTTTAATGTACCATCTCATATGTAGTAGGTGCTTCGTACATGTTGTCAAAGACCTCACGTCAAGCTTATGAAGTAGGGTCATTGTAATCTCCATTTTATAGGTGGATAACTTGCACATAAGAGAAGTTTGTAAATTTGCAAGTAAGAGACAGACCAGTAATTCAAATTCAAGTTTATCTGTCTGTCTGACTTCAAATCTGTGCATATTCATATTAATCACCATTGAAGTAGCAGATCTAACAGAGCCAACTAAGGTAGGCCATAGATTTGTAAAACCATAAAGGCTGAAAAGTGAACCAAATAGGAAAATAAATTTTACACAGTATTTATTAAGAGAATGCTACCACAGCTGAGGCAACAGACAGCAAGGTGGCCAAGCCAAGAAAATAAAATTATACATGTGAAAAAGAAAAAAGAAGAAGAAAATCCATGCACACAAAGAGAAACTTGATGTAAATAGAATTTGGTCATATTTATGGCTGATTGCTTGTTTGTTGCTACACCTTTGTGAAGAATCTGGTTGTTTTCTATGCACGTTCATAAAAGCATAAAGCCGAGAAGGGCACAATCAGGAGCTTTAAGTTGTTAGCTGCTTTCATTTTATCTATAGCTGATTGACTCTGCCTTCACCATTTTGGCTCCAGTCCCTAACTAGTGACAGCCTATTCAGGACAGTTTTCATAAACCGTTTAAATACAACCAGCAAATAAAGATTTTATCCTACAGTACTAAGAATAATCACTGCTACTCAACACTGTTTATTACGGGTTGTAGTTTAGAGACTTTACATGTATTCATTATTTAAAATTCCGAAAATAACTCCATAAGGAAGGTACTCACTACCATTTCTATTAAAAAAAAAAAAAGAAGAAGAAGAAGCACAAAGCAGTTAAGTCACTTACCCAAGGTTTCCCAGCTCAGGAATGTTAGAGTTGAGGATGAGATCTAGTGTTTTGGCTCCAGAACCCACAGCCCTAACCACTATGATATGGTTAGACCAGGAGTTGGTACATTTGTTCTAGAAAGGGTCAGATAGTAAACATCTTAGTCTTTGCTGATGTATTGGTTGACTGTGTCAACTTGAGAAGTTTAGAAGTTTAACTAAGTGACTCAGCAGTCCTGCATGCCCTAGGGCAGTTGTTTGTGCCCTAGAACATTGTAATGGTTGATTTATTGTGTCAGTTTGAGAAGTTTAGAAGCTAAACTGAGTGACTCAGCAGGGGGCCAGGGCCCTCCTTTTGTAAACTTCCTCAGCCTTTGCAAAAGCAGAGCAAGGCAATGGTGTGAGTGCTACACCTGCTCTAGGGCGGGTAGCCTACTTACAATATAAGGGAAGGAAAGAGGCTTCCTTGCCCCCTTTTTTACTCTTGTTGCTTTTGCTGTCTTCTGCCACCATGAACTGTTGCCTATGTGCCATGCCACCCTGCCTTGGAGTTAGCTGATTATGAATTGAGACTGCCACAAACTGTGAACTAAATAAATCTTTCCCTCTTTAACTTTCGGTATTTGGCATTTTGTCCCAGCAACAAGAGAAATGCAACTAAGACAGCAGACTATAGCAAATCCGTTACAACTTTTCCCTCTGTTGTACACTGCAGGTGCTATTGTCACACCAATGTGGCAACAGAGGCAATGTAAGAATGAATGTGCCAATAAAACTTTATTTATAAAAATAGACGGTAGTCTAGATTTACCCACAATTGGTCTAGAATTTGTTATATTGTGCACAAAGGCTAGAATTCTTGTTCTCTCACACAGGCCATTTTAGTCATAATTTGCAGTAAGCTTCCCCACAATCCTTTTGTTGTTCGACATTATATTGCTTTTGCTTGAAACATTTCTCTTCTCCACAATCCATTGATGACCACATGGATGATGTTCACACTTGTCAATATTTACTGGACGTTTTCATGTGCTCAACACTAAGTTTGGGTCTTCCCTCCATTATCTTTGCCTTCTCAACAATATTTGAGGTTGGTATTATTACCTGCTTTGTACAAGTGAGGAAACTGAAGTTAGAGAGGTACATGACAAGACAACAGTTTATGACTATAACTAAGTGTCTGCCTCTAACAACCTGTTAGATTTCTAGCTTTCATTTACTGTAACAAATGCCTAGAAAATCAACCTAAAAAAAGAAAAGGCTTATTTTGGCTCACAATTTTGGAGGTTTCAGTCCATGCTTGGTTGGCACTATTGATTTTGGCCCTGTCATGAAGCAACACATCATGGCAGGAAGCGTGTGACAAAACAAAACTAACTGCCTAATGACAAGGACACAAAAGGAAAGAAGAGAAAAGGGTTTGGTTCTCCTTGTCCCCTGCTAAAGCACACTTCTCAGGGCCTAAATACCTTCTCTTGTCTCCACATTTCAAGGTTCTGCCATGTCTCAAAAGTGCAAAATTAAGGAAAAATCCTTCAACATAGGGACCTTTCAGGGATATATAAGACACAACTTATAGCAGAATCTCATCTTGCTCACTAGGAACAGTGTCTTTAAATGTAGCTGATAGTCCATATGCATCAGGATTTTAAGAAAGGGATTGAAAAGCTGCATTTTCACAAGCTTCCTAGGCGACTCTTATATGCATTGAAATGTGATGGGCACAGCGCTAAGTGACATGACCAACCATTTCTTCTAGGATGATCTCTGACACACTATTGACCCTATATTGTGATCACCTAAATGCTTATCTGTTTTTTCTGTTAGTCAGTCATCATCTTCAAAGGTCATGATCAGTGTCTCAGGTTCACTGTTCTAAAGTCAAAGCTTATCATATAGTTGGAGTTCATTGCATATTTATCAAGTGAATGGATAAATTAATTAATAGATCCACTAATTGCATGGCTTTTGAAATGACTATCATAGCTACATTTCGAATGTCTAGTATATGATTTGCATTGTTTTCTCTAGGATTCCTGTATTTTACTTTCTTTTTCTACTATTCCCTTAGTCAATTTTCAATATACTTAGGTGTACATCTAACCTTCCCATAAGCAAGGGTTTCCACATGATGAGTTGTAGCCCTGAAAAAGACACAGTAAGACATTTGCAGTAATTCAAGAAGAAATTGTGATGAGGGTGGTAGAGATGGGAAGAAATAAAGAGTTGAGGGGTATTTTGTGTGTAGACCCACTGATGAGTGACATGTGAGAGACGGGACAAGAGGAAATTCAAGGACAACATCCAGTCTATCCACTGGATAAACAGTAGGGCCATTAGGCGGCTAGATGTGGAAGAATATATGAAACACAAGTTTTGGCATAAAATTTAGGAAATTCTTACTAAGACATGCTAAGTTTGAGATGCTTGTGGGCTCATGTAAGTACAGAAATGCAATGAATTGAATTCAGTAAAAATATCAGAGTTTGGCATCAAATTTAGAGGCCATTGAATATAGGTATTATTCAAAACCATAACACTAAATGAGATTACTTACAGAAAGAAGACAGTAGAACACAGAAGAGAATTTGAAAACCCTGCCCTGGACAGGCCAATGTATTGAATATTTGGGTCCCATGCCATGAAGAGAAATATTATAGCCCTTAATGTCCAAGATGGCAAAGAATACTTGACCTAAAGTTTGTAATGAAATCAAACTGTCAATTCCCATCAATTACATCATAACTAATTCAGCTTTGCTAACTTCATACCTTGGGTGACATAGCATATCCTCTAGTCTCAGCTAAGTCTACAAGAAAAAAGTGCATTGCCAAAGCCCACCATTCTACACAGTCAGATACTCAAAACACACATCCCCTTAACACACATCTCTCTGCTAATTCAGACCTTTTAAAAGAGAATAGTTAGAAACAAAGGGTCACCCAGTTTTGCACATAAACTAGCCATAGAATACTCACTTGATGGGCTATGAGTCCCTAATAAAGATAGCAGGCATCTGGCAAACAACCCATTAAATTGAAACTAAAATGTCAACACAAGCAAAATATGTGAAGTTGTTGATCATTGACAGACAGCCTGTTGATGGGCATCTATTTAGCTTTCAAAGCAGTCTGGCAGATAGATTAAAAAAATCCATCAGACCTGAAAAGCCTGAACAGGCCAAATTTCCCCAGGGGGCCTTT
This sequence comes from Dasyprocta punctata, assembly GCA_004363535.1. Classification (NCBI taxonomy): domain Eukaryota; kingdom Metazoa; phylum Chordata; class Mammalia; order Rodentia; family Dasyproctidae; genus Dasyprocta; species Dasyprocta punctata. The sequence goes on along the minus strand of RJWM01002542.1, from coordinate 70,642 downwards.
CTATAGGGTACTTATCATTTCCAGAGCAGTGATAGCTCCGATTGTCCCAGGAATCATTAGCCTAAATAGAGCAATGGTACCAATGTGAGGAGTCATCTTAAACACATAATCCAGGGCCTATGTGTGCGCACGCAGGCGTGTGTTCATGCCAGTGGTTTCAGCCCTGCCACTTGTTGGGTGTGCTAATTGCTGTGGGTTCATTAAAGCTTTTCACTTGGCAATTACCTTCCTGCTGTCAGGAAGTCCCTTAGTGTGAGCCCACAGAGGGAACCAGTGACCTCAGTGTCCATTTGCAAGGCATGAGCACGTTGCCCACAATCTCACCCCTGCCTTCGTCAGCCATCATTTTTTGCTAAGAAAACCATCCCTGTCTATTTTCTGTGACCAGTGAAACTATTCTCACATTCCTGGTTTCCTAATTGGGCCTTGTATCTTTTGGAGGGAAAAAAAAAAAAAAAGATCTGAGTTGCCTCCAGCTTGGCAGAAGCTAAAGAGAGAAGTCATGCAGATGAGGTTTCTGAAAGAAGCAATTGATTTGTTTCACACACCACCTACCTTCCTGGAAAATTAAAAAAGCTCCCCGACAAAGTGGCAATTGGTCAGGACCTCAGGAGGGTGGAAATACAGAAAGAAAAAAAAAATTCAAACTGTGAAGCTCAGCTAGCAAGAGCTAATAGCCCACCTCTGACACACAGTGCTCACCTTCCAGTAGACTCAACAGAGCCTGGGTGTGTGTGTGTTGGTTGATTTTTCCCCCTTTTTTAACTGGGGGAAAATATGTGAGAGTGTATGTCTCTTACCCTGACTTCATCACTCTCACTAGTTGTCTGAAATGTCACCACTATCTTCCTAAAGAAGAGTTTGCAAACCTAGTCCTCATTATTTCCCACACCCAGACTTTCACCATAGAGCAATCATTGTTCCCACAGTGCTAATGGTGGAAATGCAGTAATTAACCACATCCCCCAAAATGTTAGCTGAGTGGCCGGCTCCTAATTTGTATACTTTCTGCACCTCTGCAGTGTCTCTTGAAATTTATTGCCATACTAAAGTCACCTTTTAAATTATGGATCACGATATTGGTAGGCTGCTAAAAATGTTCACAGTATTGTAATTTTATGCACTGGCAATAAACATGAAAAATGCATTTTGGGGTTGTTTAACATTAAAAATAATGTTTTGAAAAAATAAATTTGAGGAGAAATTTAGTGCTGGGGAAAAGGACCATCTTCAGGCCTGGAGACACAGATTCATAATCCAAAGAACACATTGGATGGGAACCAAATTTGCAGCCCAGATGGGCCAACAGTGATTAACTGAGCCCAGGCTGCATTGGGAGTGTGGGGGATCCACATCTTCAAGCCAAATCCTAGCCATCAAATGCTCCCCCTTATTGCTCTCTAAAGTGGCAGGGTTTATTTCTAGAGCTGCCTGGTGATTGCTAGGCAATTGACAGCATTTCAAAAAAAATCGCCTCTTTCAGGAACAAAGCTGATATGGCGCAGGATGGTTTTCTAAAGAGCAATTTAGCCTGGTCACTGGGGCAACAACTTGTAGAACTAGCTTCACCTGGAGAGTTAATTTGGTAACTGGAGTCATGGCCATGCACTTGGCTCTACTAATGGCTGTACATCTTGTTAATGGCACCAGTGATCAACCAAGAATAAGTCATCTTGTGAGATATCATGAGTCTGATAACCTAGGTCTGAATCTCATCATATGGTTCACTAGCTGGGTGACCTTGACCCAGTTACTAATACCTTCTCTTCCTCTATTATCCCATCTATAAAATGGAGATAATCACAGTACATAATTTAATGACGGTTTTGAGAATTAAATTAAATGCAAGTATAAAAACTTATGTACAAGGCACACAATAAAGAACCCATAATATTTTTGGTAAGGGTGATAGTGATAGATTGTACCTTTCTTGCACTGCACTATATAAAAACTGCATGGAATGGCCCATACGAGAAGTAGCAAGAACTGAATCAAGAAATAGCAAATTCCATTTCTACGACTCCCCTCCTTTTAGTACATAGTAAAATCTTTCCTGTGTATCTCTGTTTCCTCTCGCACTTGCCAAGGGAAATGAAATGAGTGTTTTGTTGGGTTGGGCGTTCACGTAGATGTTCCCTAGAATTGTTTTTCTCCCACATTTTGCAATATTTAGCTGGTTATGGGACTTTCACAACACATTTCAAACTTCCCTATGTGAGATGTTCCTTATTTCTCCCTGTGCCTCTCAGGGCACACAGAGGTTGCACAAAGAGCTTGGTTATTATCTGCCTACTCTTTAAACTAGGTAGGAAGCAAATAGGACAATTAGGGGCATTCAGAGAGTCATCTGGTGTTGGCCAGCGTTATTTCTTGGACCTTCCTGAAATTTGGGAATATACTTGAATTTCCTTCAAATTTAAGACACCTGTAGATTCCACACCTGGTTCTTCCCTTCTTTGGAGAGGAACATTAGGTGGTGACACCTGCACTGATGGCCTCTTGCTACTATTGGTTTCCCAACCCATTTGGTTTTGGCTGTTATCACCCAGTCTTGTAGGCCAGTAGAAACACTCACAAGGCCAGGTATTAATGAACTCTGGGAAAGAAAAGCATACAGAAAGGCTCCTGTTTTCTTTGTTCATGGCACATATCTAAAAAGCCTCAAAAATATTCCAAATCACAGTAGCAGTATTTTATTAAATGATATGATAAATTGATATGATAATATACAAAATGATATAAATGTCATCAAGTGATAGAATGAAAATCTTGCAAGTTAGACCAAGTGAAAAACAAGAGAAGTGATTATGCTGCGGGGAGCCGATATCATTGCCTAAATATCATCTCCAAAAAAAGTAGACTAACTCAAAAATGTGATCAAGCACAGTAGTTCTCAAACTTTGGCATGTAGCAAAATTCTCCATGAAAACTGAATATGCAGATTTCTGATGCCAACCCCCAGAGACTGTTTCAACAGGTCAGGGTGGGACCTGGAAATCTAAATATTAATTAGTCCCTCTCAAATCCAACTAAAGATGATTTATCTGCAGATGACACTCTTAGAAAGACTAGTACAATGTGAAAACATTCATTGTGTACCTGTGCCAAAAGAAAAAAATAAGTATGTACTACAAACGTGTTTATATTCATGTGATACTATAAAATAATCAATAATAAATACTATGTAAGGATAAAAAACAGCTTGAAGAGCAAAAGTAATTGGGAAGGGAAAAGGGGGAAAGAAGGAAGGGAAAAGGAAAAGATATAAATCTGTATATATGTATATGTAAGATAACTAAAATGAACATACTGCTGAATGTATTAGATATTGAGAAAGAACAGTTAATACTCATATGATTAGGTCAATTTTACATGTCTATATCTGTTAATGTAAACAACCACTTTGAAGATAACGATACGCGATATTGCAACCATTGTCAAGTTTCTATCATCCTGTTTTGTAAACCTGTAATGTTACTGCTGTGCATTCACTCTAGTCGTTTGTTTGTCTCTTTTGCTTTTTGTCTTTCTTGCATGTGTCTTTTTTTCTCTTAAATAATAAAAAAAAAAATTCACGAGGTAGAAATTATGTGAGTACATAAAGATGTAAAATCTCTTATTGTTTATATTATCCAATGGATCTTTTTGGGTACCCCTCGACGTGAGTGAACCCCACTTTGGAGACAAGTGCCTCCAAGTAGTGCTTAGCAAATTTTCATGCATATATGAATATCCTAGGGATCTTATTAAAATGTAGATTCTGATTGAATAGCTCTGGGTTGAGGTTTGAGTTTCTGCTTTTCTAACAAGCTGAGAAAACTAGCCTGGCATTCACACTTCAGGTAGGTAGTGGGAAGTTATATAGTAGTGTCTCCATCACTGACCTAATTTCCAAAGCAAAATGCAGTTTTAATTGTGCAGGCTAAGGTATAGTGTGCAGAGGCTAATGATCATCAACCAGATACCCCAGAACCTTCCATCTAGAAGACTTCCTTCAGTTCTTTTAAGTTTCACTGATATAAACAAGAGAAACGTACCCTAAAAGCCTCTCCCAGCCCTATGCCTTTATGCACTTTTCCAGAAGGGTTGTCTTTCAGCTTATTCCTTAAATTAACAAGACAGTACTCCCCGAAGTCATAAACAATGACATTCCCGGATGTAACAGTGGGCAAGATTATTCTCCCTGATTAAGCCTTCGACAGGCAGCATCTTCTCAGCAAGCACCATGCCAGATTTTATTAGCAAATTGGTCCTGCAAGGTTCGCTCTCACCTATAGATGCCCTAGCTTAGCAATCTTCCCATACATCAGAATGAACACATTTAAAAATGTAGGGCTTGGAGATACCAAGAACAATAATTAGACAAATTTTCAAATCATAAAAGGATAAGTGTAAGGTAGCAGTCTGTGGAGATTATTAAGTGGAAATGGGAAATTTCAATAATTAATTCATAAGATCATCCAAGAAGGCTGGGTTCTTCCTGAGGCCCAGACACTACAATTAGGTTGCTGTGACAAGCCCATTTCAGATGAAATGGGAATTCTTCAATGTACTTATTTAATAAGTCTGAATCGTTCTGAAAGGAATGATTTCATTACTACATCCTTCTAATTTGAAGTACATCAGAACTCCAGAATATGCTACCTGTAATTCCATAGCATCCCATGGACCAAAGACTTAGATGGAGGCAGCCCAGAAGATCTGATACGCACACAGAATCCACATAAGACTTGCTTAATGTGTTTTAATAAAACAGGGAAGCTAGATAACTTTGCCTTGGTCACCTGCCTATACTTATAAATTAACTTAAAGAGGCAGTGACATCCTTCAAAATATTAGAAATGATGTGGAAATATGGTAGCTATATTATTAATGTTTACCTCTTTATGTATGTCTTTAAAAATTTTTAACATACACTAACTGCCAGCTCCTTTTGTTCAAAAGACCCTGTTCTACCAAGCACTCCATCTGTTGGAACCACACCTCCCTTCCGCGTGCGCACACACACACACACACACACACGAAGAGATATACAGGAGAATTTACAAGAAGAAAGACATTTTTAGCGTCAACAATCGAAGTCTAATATAACTTAGCTGTCTTGTAGATTTCTTGTAGATTAAGTCCCTTCATGTCCAATAGAGAAAATAATAATTACTGTTCTAAAAGATGAGATTCAAGTCCAATTTATTTTAAGGAGTGTAGTACAAGGGCTTTCAATAAAATAGTAATTTATTAGTTTACTTCTAGATTGTCATCTGTTTTCCTGTTATTTATACATGGAAATATTTCTACCCTTTCTCCAACTAGATTGTGTTGAGAATGCAATAATGACCAACAGGGAAATCACTTTTGTTTGAGAAAGTTTGCAGTGTTCATTGAGAAATGTGAATTGAGTTGTTAGTAAATGTATGTCAAGCCAAATGTTTGAGAAGACAGACTTGGCAGTAGAAAAGGGTAAGGAAAAGACCAGATAGAGAGACTAACTCATCTCGCAGGAAGTCTGCCCTATTTTGAGCACAGAAAGTACGAGCTGGAAGCCCAGCTGATCTCTGTTAACTGGAAAGTGGAGAACTCAATCCAGGCAGAAGTGCACTGACCACGCCCACTGGAGGAGGAAGGTTCCATGCGGGGCACAAGGAAAAGCTCCACACAGCAGTGGGAAGGAAGGGACTTCTGAACACTCACCACTGTAAGTCCAGCTGATGTTGGAGACGAAGAAAATAAACTGCTTTACACATATGCTTAGCCTGATGTGACTCACAAAACATCAGCGCTTCATAAAAACAAAGTCGGAGCTCACACAGCTAAGCTGCAGAGAAGCAGGCTTGCGGCTACGCTGTTGTTTCACATAATTCATGCGTGAATGTTTGTGATGACATTGCCATCGTTACATAGGGCCCTTGATGCTGTATGACGGTGTTTTGGAAAGTCTCTTCCATTAAATCTCGAGACCCTAATAGGCATGACTCCATCACCACTCACAACAAAAATAAATTACTTTGGGAGCTGCAACTTTGCATGTCACTGATTCAGATATTCCCTGAGATTAACATATCAAAGGATCTAAGAAGTTGTGCCCTCTCTGAGATGAATACACATTTTTCAGGTGAAGAAATACAAACAGCAAGTAAATATGTGAAAAAAAAAGATTCAACATCATTGGTCTTTTGAGAGATGCAAAACAACACTGAGATTTCAACTCACCCCAGGAAGAATAGCTATTATTAGGAAATCAACCAATAACAAATGCTGGAGGGTCTGTAGGGAAAAAGGAACACATCTTCACTGTTGGTGGGAGTGTAGACTGGTGCAACCACTGTGGAAATTAGTGTGGAGATTCCTCAAAAAGCTTGGATTAGAGGTCATATTTGACCCAGCTAGTCCCCTTTTTGGTATCTTTCTGAAAGAATTAAAAGCATTATACCACAGCAATATATTCACACCCATGTTTATAGCAGCACAGTTTGTAATAGCTAAATTTTAGAAACAGTCCAAATGCCCATCAACTGGTGAATGGATAAAGAAGATGTGGTTTTTTAACACAATGGAGTACTACTCCGCCATGAAGATAAGCTTGAGACATCTCTAGGTAAATAGATGCACCTTGAGACCATACTCTTAAGTGAAATAGATCAGACACACATGTGTAAATACCACACATTTTCTCTGGTGTGAGAAATCGAAAGTATAAATAAGGACCAAATGTATAGTAGGTATTGTCAAATAGGATGAAAATGTTCAACTGGGAAAGAGAACAAGGGAGGGGGAGGGGAAAAGGAAAGAAGGGAAAAGTAAAAAAAGTATGAGAAAAGGAAAAACAGGGAACAAAGCTTTTGTAAATGGGGAGGGGAGGCGGAGTGAAAGGGAGGGGAGGGGCATAGGAAAAAATCAATCAAGTTATGTCATGTACAGGTACAAATTCTCTATGATGAATGTGATCATTATAGACACCTAAAATGTAAATAAATAAACAAATACATACATACATAAAATTTTTTAAATTCTAAAAAATAAAAAAAGTTGTGCCTCACAGAAATTAAGTTTTTAATTTTACAGAAATAAGATATAAATGACCTCAGAATGCTATCACAGCAAACTGCTAGCTTTGCTACTGCCTTTTCTTCCTCCTTTTCTTCTGTTTCTCTCTCCTTTCTCCTCTTTCTCCTGCAACCACTTCCTCATTTCTCTGCCCCGCCTAGGAGGGTTGATAGGGGCCAGCACTGGAATGTCCGTGCTCTTTGGTACAGTTTCTATTGGAAAGTCCTGTCTTGGAAAAGAATTACTGAACATGGAATCTTACTAAGTCTGCGTTCTGTCCATCATTGTGCTAGTAATCATTTTAAGTATCTCCTTTCATGCCAAACTCTGATAGACAGGTGGAAGTAACATGCAATGTATTAAACCATGTGTGAAACAGAATTCCATGTCATGTCCTTAAGCCTGGTGACCTTGTGTAAGCAGAAGAGTTAGGATCAGAAATTGGGGTCTTGAGAAAGAACCAGAAAATGAAGAATGAGATGAGAAATGATGAGGGCCCAACTGCACAGGGGGGTCTCGACACTTGCCATTATTAGATACTGACTTCTAATTCTAAAGTGAACTGAATGTAGATTTTTGTTCTATCCCCTCTTTTAAAATAAGTTTTTCATTTTAGAAAAATTTAGATTTACAAAAAGTTGTAAAGATAGCACAGAGTTTCCATTGAGCCCACACTTGGTTTTACCTATAGCTATCATTTTAGTGTAATCTACAGAGTCTGCCCTAAAAAATGTATGCACACTTCAGCAGTTCACGATGGTAATGAATGTCTAGAACTGCATGGTCACCACTTCGAGTATCTCTTGTAATTGTAGAGGCTAAAGGTAACATGTGTGGATCTCATGATGTCTCAAATTTAGCATTAAAATATTTATGCAAGTTTTTCTTTCCTTGTATACATTTTCCTGGCAGACTGTATTTATCACAACTAATGTAGCAATATTGATACACTATAGTTAACTAGGTCAATAGTTTATTCAGTTAGTCTTTGTTTTTGCCTAAAGTTCTTTCTGTTCCAGGCTCCCATCCAGGACACTATATTACACTTAGTCATCATGTCTCCATAGTTCCCTTTTGCCTGTGACAGAGAATCAGTCTGTGTCTGCTGCTATAACAAAATGCCTGAGATCAGGTAATTTATAAGTAATAGAAAATGATTCCTTATAGTTTTGAAAGCTGGGAAGTCTGAGATTCAGACATTGGCAGATTAGGCATCTGGTGAGGGATCTGCTTCCAAGCATAGTCCTCATAATTTATTCACTTCCCAAAAGGCTTTCATCTCTTAATAGCGTCACCCTGGCCATTAGTTGTCAACATGAATTTTGGTAGGGAGCATGCATTCAAAACACAGCAGGCAGTTTTCAGGCCTTGTTTTTGATCACCTCGGAGTTTGGCGGAAATCTAATCAGGTGTTTTACAGAATCCCACCCTGTGCCCCGCTGTGGGATTTGCTTGATGTTTTTCTCATAATGACATTCAAGTTGTGTGTCTCAAGGAGGAAGGCCAAGTGTTCTTTTCATCACACTGCACCAAGGATACACACCATCATTGGTGAGTTCTGGCTCGGGCACATGGCTGAGGAAGCATTTACTTGGTTTCTCAGCTGAGAAAATATCTGTCCCCACCCCTTTTTCATACTGTATTCTTTGTGTGTGTGTGGGGGGGGAGTGGAATGTCCTTCAGTAGTCCAAGCCCAATGAGTAGGGAGTTACATTCTATGCCATTGACTATCTACCTAAGTTATCGGAAATTCTTCCTCTAATTCTGTTGGAATTCAAATATGCTACTTAAGCATGAAATCATACCTCAGGGATTTGATGTTCTAATTACATGGTTGGTTACACATTTTCTCTATATATAAATATATAACTTTTAAGATAAATCACATCAATAGATTTATACCTCAATATCATTCAATGTCACAGCACTTATCAAAATTTAGAAAAATATGAAGTTGATGTAGAAAATTATTTAGCTGAGAACAGAGGCCCATCAGAAAGAAATTCAAAATAGGCAAATGTTGAACTGTGGGTACACATATAGGGGCTGGTATTGTCAGTATCAGCGTGCTTGATTGGGTTTCAATGTGTATTTTGGACAGTATTGAGTTGGGGTTTCCTGAAATAGAATCACCCTAAGAATAGTCATGTTATATTTTGTATCTTGAATGTCCCCTAAAGGCTTATGCATTAGAGGCTTGGTTCCCAGGGTGGAACTAGAAGGAAGTGGTGGAGACTTTTGAGTGGTAGGGACCTCCAGTAAGTACCTAGGTTATTGAGGACCCAACCTTGGAAGAAACTGTGGGATCCTCATCTCTTCCTGTCTTGCATTCTTTGGCTGTGAAGTGGTTTTCCCCAGTCACACATTCCTACCATGATGGAAATTCTTCATCACGGTCCACAGAATAGACCATTCAATTAAGAACCGTAACTTCAATATTATGAGCCAAAAATTTGTCTCTTCATGAGTTAATTGTTTCAGATATTTTGTTATCATGACATAAAGTTGACTAACATGCCACGAAATTACCTCTGTGCAGGTAAAGCCTGACAGGGTGACCTGACTGTATTTTTACCTTCTTCACGATTTCTTAGTATTCTCACAGCACCTATATTTTTATTTTTTCAGACTTGACTCTAGGTTAAATTGTGTTGTGGGCTCTTGGTTCTCTTGGCAGTAAACGTGAGTTATCAAAAACCTGCTCTCCATTTCTTGTTTCATTCAATAAATATTCGCTAAACGTCTACCACTCTTTAGATTTTGATATGCGTCAGTACTTACAGGTGAAAAAGACAGCTGCCTGTGGTCTGCACCCTCATGAGGTGATAGTCTACAAAAAGGAAAAAATAAGAACAAATTAATATCTCTCTTTCCAGTTGACGGACTAAGTGCACTCTGCAGGTTCATCTTACTTCATTAAACACTTCAAAATGGCTGAAAATAATGATTTTTTTTAAAGAGAAGAAGTATGCAATTTCATATGCAGAAAAGAAATAATTCTTGAGACTGGATTTCTACCAAGGGTGTTCCACTTCCAAAGGTAGAAAAAGCAGAAAGAGGAGCGAGTCCGTGGTTAACTGGCAAGGTAATTCACTGGAGTACCAACTTAAGACCCTCCACACCTGCAACCCTGCCTCTTAAACCAAGTAATAGCTAGGGAAGTGTCTTGCTACTGGTTAGAGCAAAGAATACAGGGATTTGACTGAGCATGGCAGGAATGGGGTGCAAATATTCAGAAGAGTGGCTACAAAAATCCTCTTTCACCATCCCTCACTAAAATCAAAGCCACAAGCCTGAGTCATAGTTCATTAGGTAGCCTAACAAAATGAAAAATTTCAAGTACATAAATAGAGAACACTCGTTAATCACCTAGTGCTAAAGATAAAAGCCACAGTAGAAAGAAAAAGAGAACTTACACCTGAAGAAACAGAGTAAAGATGGCAGCATCAGAACTTTCCAGCAATAAGAAAAATGCAAAACTACCTTGGTGAAGAGAAAAGGGGTGGTAGGGAAGAATGATCTCAGTAGATGAAACAACACGTGAAAGGGCCAGAGTCGAGTGTGGTGTGGCCTCTTGGAGGAAAAACATCAACTGTCCTCTTGTGTATCTGTAAGAAAGGAGAAAACAGGGGAGGAGACAGGGGAGAGATGAAGCCAGCATGGTGGGAAAGTCTGTTTTGCAGATCTCTTAAACTATGTACCCTTCCTGGACTTATTATGGTGGCAACGATGTTTTATTTAAGAATTTTAAGCAAAGAAATGGGAATGCCCTTAACCGACTTATGCATACAGATCAGCAGTTAGCAAGCTTTCTTTTTGTGAAGAACCAGGTAGAAAATAGGTTTTGTGGCTTCTATGGTACCTGAAGAGTTACTTATTTCTACCACTAAGGCGTGAAGCAACTGCACATAAATAAATGAGCACAGGCATGTTCTCCCCAGAAGCTGAGTCTGTAAAAGTATACAGATTTGGCCCACGAGTCATAGTTTGCTAACCCCTTATATAATAATAAAAAAGAGTGGGGAAACTCTTAACTCCGTTCCCATTACTCCAACCTTGTGCTTGTCAGACAGGCGCTTAAGCCACTGAGCCAAACTCCCAGCCCTGGTTTTTTGAAGCAGGGTCGCACTGTGTAGCTCAGGCCAGCCTTGCACTCACGCTGTAGCCCAAGCCGGTCTCGAACTCACAACGTTCCTCCTACCTCAGCCTCCCGAGTGCTGGGATTAAAGGCGTGTGCCACCACGGCCGGCTGAGACAGGTTTTTAAACAATTCTTTTTGTTTGGAATCTGAAAAGCCTGGTAACAAAAAGAGTGAGACTATGTTTGTCTTTTTCTTTTTCTTTTCTTTTTTTTTTTTTTTTCCTGTTACGTCTCCAGTGTAGAACGGGTAAAATTTTGCATTCTGCATCATAGACTCATGGTCTCCTGTATCCCTTCTCACTGCTGCCAAAATGGCAACTTCTGCTACTAGGTCAGAGCAATTATCTCCAAAATGGTTTGCGTCCACGTGCGCTTCAAATGCACAGGAGAAATACTAGTGCCCAGCATTCACCTTACTCACACTCCTATTATGCAGCAGTACCTACGTCCTGTCAATTAGAGCCTGCGACTAGGAAGCGGCTGCGGACTGTTCTCAGAGCTCCACCGTGGAGACCATGCAGGTGTCTGACTCCAAGTCCCTTTCGGCTTAGCCAGCCACCTTATCCCAACTTAAAAATAAATTACAAACAGCATCCTCAAGATTCCTTAAGGAAATTTTCCCATGCCCACTCATGTCAGTACTTCATAGAAAATGATTTGAAATCATTTTTCTTTCTCTTTCTCAAGTTTCATTTTCTACTCACTGTGAGGATTTTTGAGGGTGAGCGGGATTCTCAGATCTGAGCAAAAGTGGTACATTTTGTCTTAGAGGCTGCCTCTCAAAACTTTCCTGGTCTCTTCCAATTCTTTCAGAAAATCTCTAAATGATGATGAAAAGACAAAAAATGATAATAGTTTACATTTATCAAATGCTCACCCAGCAACTTTCTTGAAATATTTAATTCTCACTGCAAGTTTATCAAGGAGTTAGTATTAAAATTCTTGTTTTGTACCTACGGAAAAATGAGGATTTGACAGAGCCGGGCCTTGGTCTTGAGGTTTCTGACTCCAAACCTCAGGCTAAGCTCTGTGGACGGTGTCACCTGGCAGGCCAACCCCTGCTGCTCACCTGGCCTGTGTGGCTTTCCCATCAGATGTTTTGTTGATGTGATCATTAGATAGCAATTACAAAAGTAATACTTTGTTTCTGTATCAGACCTTTCAGGTTCACACACATTGTCACATTCCATTATCCCCAACAGATATGGCAGGTTAAAATAAAACTGAAAAGAAAACCATAATATCGAACTGTTCGCTGTCTTCTAGGCAGAAACCAGCAGAGCTGGAACCTCAACCCAGACCCTGTAACGCCCTTTCCAGGTATCATTGTTCCCAACATTGTTTTCTCTGGAGTTCTTTCTCCCCAGGTAACTTGGTGCCCTCCTGTGACTAAGGTCTGGCTGGATAGACTGCAGAATTGAGTTCACGTCTATATTTGACGTCTCCCTATATGGGCAAAGCAATCGTGCAAGGAGACTTCCGGCTCCATACAGCCTCCCAGGGATTTCTGAAACTCATAAGCCCATCCTTCTTTCCCCATCACTTCACACAACCTCTTATCAGACACCTACTGCAAATAGGAGGTGTGAAACAGTACAGCCAACTGGGGAAGAATGGAGAAAATGCTGACAAAATCGGATTTTTATGCCAAATTCTAACTTTTAAAAAGCGATTCTCATCATGTCTCACTGTCCATTTTAGATCTCCATTTAAAACTGCCCCACACTCCAGCTTTTCTTAAACGGCTATTCTCTGGGGTGCTAGAATGTCAAATTCCAAATAAGCTCCACAAGGACAGAAGGTCATGGGGGGGTCAAATAATTTCAAGGAACTGCTGAGCATCCTAGCTGTCTTTTGGAGAATTAGCATCCATTGCATATTCCAGACCCTGGGATGACTGCATTTTCCAAATATTCATGACCACAAAATTTTTATGACCATGGACACTGTCACAGAATACTTAGGGAACTAGCATTTGCAGAACATGGTCCAAGAACTCCTGGAGAGAAGGATCAAGCCTAGGCCCAGATGACAAGCTTTATGCAACTTGTTCATCTCAGATCTATCAACTTCATCACTCTACTGTCTCCCTTTCTTCCATCTTCAGGTTTTGGTATTAAATTACTTATAGATTCTAAGCACACAAAATCCTCTTATACACCTAGTGCTCATTCTTGGGCATCTCTTCTGCCTTCTATTCTTATAGCCTTAACTTATTTAGCCTCCTGGAGGTTTCTATTGGCTCATTCACAAAGTGAAGGTTATGGCAACCTTACGATCTTTAAGACTCCTTCATACTCCATCTTTCACTCATCTTGTGTCATTTGGGTCTCACGTGCTCAGAGTTGGTACCTAATCAGAGGAGATGGGAAGGGTACATTCTTGTCCTTATGTTCTTCTTTCTCTCTTTGCCTGCTGGCTGCCATGGGGTAGCAACTTTTCTCCTTCCAACCCTTCCACCATGCCATTTCTGCCTTGGAGCCAGCCAACCATGGACTGAGCCCTCTGAAAACAGAAAGCAAAAAAACCTCTCCTCCGAGTTGTGGGTGCCAAGTATTTCATCTCAGTGATGAGAAATCTTGTGTTTTCTTCTGCCCATTGGTCCTTGAGTGTGTCACTTCCTTTGTCAAAGCCTCACTTTCATTTGTCTACCAAATGGGAAGAAATTCAGACAGATTCTGTGAGACACGTGGGGAACATGAACACTGAAGAGTGCAGTGTTATCAGTGTGTCTCTTAATGAATGTTAATGGTAAACCCAATCTACTACTTACAATACAGATTAATAATATTATTCCAGAATTACCTATGGTTGGTCTTCCTTGAGAATAATATATCCTGTGTACTCTCTGGCTTTTAAAGCCTTTCACAGTTACCAAAAATAACCCTGAAAATGTTCTTAACAGTGCAGTTCAAAGAATTAATGTGTTCTGAGGCTAAATAAAGGGAAGCTCAATTGCTATAAACTTAATTTTTAAACACCCTAGATAAATATGCATTTTCCCTGAAGGTAGAGAGTCAACTCTCATTAGACTCTTGAAGGGCAGTGTGACAGGATATATACTACAGTTTTTCCAGGATATTGGATAGAGAGACTCACAGCTCAATTAAATAATGGGATTTTTTTTTGTCTTTTTGAGACAAGGTCTTGCTATGCTATTTAGGCTGACATTGCCTCCAACTTGCGGCAATCCTCCTGCCTCAGTCTCCTGAGTGCTGGGATTACAGGTGTGTGCTACCATGCCAAGCAAGTGATGGGATTTTGAAAATAACATTTGTGTATACAAGACTTAAACTTTACAACGTAGTTCCCTCCATGCTTGAAGCTGATGTTCAGCAAGGCGGGTGGGGAAATTGTTACCTGTGAATGAGTCCAAAGCCAAGCCTACGATTTTCCAGTCACAAGTTGTACTCTCTTCCACCTGCGCTGGACTCCATCTCCCAGTCATTTCCCAGGTCCTGCCCTGGAGTCATGTTCCATAGATCATTGCTCTGTGTTTCTTACTTTCACCCAACCTGCTAGCTTGCTGGAGTCCAGCTCTAAAATCTCTACCACCTACATGCCTCATCTCAACTCACAAACTTCCTTCTCAGCCACCCTCCATCTCAGCTCATTCTCAGGCCCCAAGTCTCAAATTCACTCTGATTGTGTTTGTTTCCCCATCTTCCACATCCTGTTCCTAGCAAATCCCAAATCTCCCTCTTCAAACCCCACACTGAACCTGACTACTGAGTATCACCTTCATACATCCACCTGAGTCCAAGGCATCATTTTCTTGGGCCTGGGTTTCTATTTTCCACAGTTTTTTAACTGGTCCTGATAAATTCTTTTGCTCCCTTAGAGCAGGTTTCTCAACCCTGGCACAACGAACCTTTGGGTATACAAAATTATTTGTTGTCGGGGACTGCCTTGGGAATGTGGCAACAGCACCCCTATACCTTACATAATAAATACCAGTATCCCCATACATACCCCAATAGATACCAGCTATGGTATTGAAAACCTTACAGCCACTTCCCTGGTACCCCAGCATAATAAGTCAGAGTCATTTAAGTGGCCACAGTCCCTGCGCTACAAGTGTGGGCCTGCCGTCATGACTCTGTCCTCACTTTCCGCCTCCTTCTGCTTTGCTGACGCGAGGGCTGCTCTGACCAAGGAGCTTTTGCACCTGCTGTTCCCTCCACTGGGCAGGGTCTTCCTCCAGCACCGACCTGATTTGCTCTTCCATCTCCTTAAGGTAGCAGCTCTGTGCATTCTTAGGAAGTTTATGTGGAGCCTAGAAGAACTATGTTTGAAAAGAACATGCGATGAGTGGGGTGTGTGTTTCCAAAATATAATTAGATACAGAGGATGACTTGAGAAGAATATACAATACGATCTCCACTGTGCTCAAAGGAACACCAAATGCGTATGTATATGCTTGTTACCATTAAACAGAGACAACCACAAGAAGGACAGGCACAAGGATGTGAAGTCCATTTATTGCTGTGTGGTAGCAATACAAGCAATTCGTCATGATTACTCAGCTATATTGCCTAAATGTTCCATTACAAAGATATTTCATGTTTATCATAAAAGAAAAGCAATAAGCACTGCTTAAAAAAAAAAGAATAGTACCATAATCCTAAATATCCCTGAGGTTTAAAGACCCGTTGGGGAAAAGTGGCAAAGTAGAACACTGCAAATCTGGGTGTGCCCCAGGCTTGAAGTATTGATGAAAATCAAGATCATCAAACGCTTTGGGGAAGGGACCTGAATTAAGTGACCCAGAATGTTTACATGTGTGGGGACCACGGCAATCATAAAGTAGGACATCTTCCTCTTTAATAAGGTAGGAGCTCCAGAGAAATCAACTAACCCAAAGTCACACAGTTAAGTCATGGCAGAGATAGGATAGTCCAATTATTTTTGCATCAAACTTTTATTAAGCTTCCACTCTATGCTGGGTGCTAGGGATATAGTGTTGAAAGATAAATATAATCCCTGCTCTGGAGCACATTCAGAGAGGAACACACACAGACGTCCAAATACTGTGGGAGTGTGCTGTCTAGTAAGGAAGCCAGAAGCCGCATATAGCAATTCAGCACTTCAGTGTGCCTGGGCTACCCAAACACGGAGATGCTGAAAGTATACAACACTTCCTAGAATTACAGAAGGGGTGTAAAATATCCTGCTATTATTTGTCATATTGATTGTTTGTCAGACTGATATTATTTTGGATACATAGTTATCCCTCACATTCAAGAGGAATTGGTTCTAGGACTTCCCTGTAGATACTAAAATCCAAAGATTGTCAAACCCCTTATATAACAAGGTGTAGTGTTTACATAAAACCTATGTACATCTTCTTATATACTTTAAATCAACTTTAGATTCATAACATCTATTGCAAAGTAAATAGTTAATAGCTGGCATGCTGCATTGTTTAGGGGAAATTGATAAGTAAAAAGCCTGCACGTGTTTGGTAAAGTGATTTTTTTTCCTCTGAATATTTTAAGTCTTTGGTTCATTGATTCTGAGGACGCAGAAGTTACAGATATGCAGGGCTGACTATATTCAGTCAAACGATGTGGTATTGAAACTAATATCTCCTGCTTCTTTGCCCTTTTTAAAATATGGCTACCAGACATTTCAAATTACAGATGTGACTTGGTTTGTGTTTCTGTTAGATAGCACTGCAATGACGCTCACTTGGTAGGATTTTAGGAATGACAGTGGAGAGCTACGGGGTTTAGATGAGGGTCCATACTCAGCCTTGGGGACAGAGAAAACCTGTAAAAGGATGGGACACCAAAACTGTCACCTGAATAATCAATGAGATTTGGGTTAAACATAGGCTGAAGAGGGAGCTGAGGAATTGGAATCAAAGAGGTTGAGGCAGGAGGATCGATGTTTTGAAGCCAGCCAAAATAATTTAGCTACATAGTGAGAACCTGCTTCAAAATCTGAAAGAAAGAAAGAAAGAAAGAAAGAAAGAAAGAAAGAAAGAAAGAAAGAAAGAAAGAAAGAAAGAGAGGGGGAGGGAGAGAGAGACAGAGGGAGAGAGAGAGAGCTGAGGATGTAGCTCATGCAAAGATCCTGGGTTCAAGCTCCAGTAACAAATAAATAAATGACAAAATCACGTTTTTAGAGAAGTCCACCATTTGCAAAGTCATTCAACCCTGTTAAAAAATGGATTTGCCCTTCTAAGGGAAGATTTGACAAGCCCTGAATTCCAGACCTGGCTGTAGAAGTATGGACTTCAGTGATGCTGACTTTGCTGACACTGTCTCTCCTCCTCTAATATCATGAGATGAGCTCATTTCTGGGAAGGGTAAATTCTGCCTAGACCAGAGAAAAAACAATGACATTGCATTAGCTAGAAAAATGGCAATGAGTAATCTCCATGATAATCTTAAATTTGGAGTAGGAAGGGCCATTCAGCATTGGCTGGACTACCTCTGATTATGCAATTTATTCTCAGCCATGAAAATGAATATACTCTATAAAATATTTCTAGAAGAACCTTTTAGCAAAAAACAATAGAAATTTTAAAACAGATTAAGGTTTAGTGTCACAGAAGATTTTAGTGTGAACAGACTATCCTCAGAGGGGTCTGTTTAACTGTTGACAAGCTGGAGGAAGGAGAACTGTAAGGATATTTGACATGAAAAATGTGAATTTGGTCTCTGAGTGTTTACTAGCATTCACAAGTAGCAGGAAATGAGCCGTGAAATGTATTGTCAAACATTCAGTGTTCAAAATATAATGCATTACTTTAAGTTGGGCTTTTTGCTTTCTGAGATCCTCATTCTCAATTTGTCCACCTCTAGGATAGATGAATTGGTCTTTTATCATGCCCTTCCCAAGCCATAATGGTAAGTTGAAGCAAGAACTGGGAACTGGCTTTCCGAAAGCTATTTACAACTCCTTTCTCTCTTGCCTTCCTGGGTTAGAGATGGAAATCTCAACTGCTTGCCCCTCTGCAATTAGCAGAGGTCATGTGGCTTGCTTGTGCCCAATGAGACTTGAGCATTAGTCTGTAGGAAATATGATCTCCTAGACAGAAAGCCTACAGTCCTACTCAAACATGACTCCACCCCCTTCTTTCCGCCTCCTTCTTTCTCAACTCCGCAGACAGGAGAGACATTCAGTGTTGGTGCTGAAACACACCCATAATGGTTGGTAAATGACAGCTTTCCTAAGATTCCCAAGTACCTTTCTTTGCCCTTAATACCTTGCCCAAGCCCCCAGACTTCCCTAAGTCTGAAGGGAAAATTCTGAAGCAGCAGCAGAGACTTCCCACGCTCAATCATTCATTCAATACTTTGCATGTCACTCCAACTGGAAGTGCACCGATCACCTTGTAACCACAAAATCTCAAGCTACATCCGAGACGAGGAATAGAATTTTAGAAGACTCCTATGCAAGCATGACTTGATAAAGCTTCAATACCAGCCCAAGATTTATTATTGCACAGCGTTAGTACTGTGATATAGGTTTTCCTTCTCGTATTTGAAAAACATGATAGCTTTAGTACAGGAGCAAAAGCCGAAGTGCTGTTTGGTTCATACACACACCTGTTGTATGGAGAGGTGTTTTCATTGTTGTTGTTGCTGCTTCTGTTGTTGTTATTGGCTGTAGTTGAGACGGGGTCTCTGTTACGCTGTGAAGACCCCGTGCTCTGGAAACACGGGAGAGTCTTCTCCTTCACGGAGTTTATGTTCTAGAGCTGGCACAGGGAGGCAGAAAAATCAATCAATCATCACACCAGGTTGTGGGATGGCAGGGATCCAGTTGCCATTCCAGATGGGACAGTCAGACGGCCTTGGCAGAGGTGACATTTCAGCGGAGATCTGAATACATGAACATTCGAGTCACGCACAAACTGAGGGGAAGAGCAGTTCCAGCAAGAGCCCCGCAGGTACAAGGCGTCCCAAGTACAGACTTGTCTGGCAGCCACAGGGAGCAGACCGGTGGGAGCGGAGCGGAGGAGGAGGACCGGCGGGAGGTAAGACTGGAGAGGGGCAAGGGCTTCACGCGCTTGCTTCTTCTCTTCCTGCCTGGTATCATCCTGATGGAACAAGAGAAATTCTGCCAGTGAATATGCCAGCAGGTAAGGGCAGAAATCTCATTGCAAGTTCTCTAGCTCCTGTTCTGGGTGCTTTGGACTGTCATGAAAACTTTGCATGCACGGGCTCTTGCTCTGATCCAGATAGTGGGAGGAACATCTCTAAAGTTAGCTGTTTCATTTCATCTGTTTTACTCATTGCTGTCTCTGTGGCTCTGAGACATAGTATATAAGTGCATGCTGAATAAATAATCCTTGGATGCCAACTGTCTTCTCATGCAATCCAGTGTTAATTCATAAAGAAAAGAGTTTTGATTCTTGAATGAGCAAATATTCCCTTGGTGGAGGTCGAGTGACTATGACATTATATACCATGCCTGCATCAACATTTCTAAAAGAACTCTTAGTTGACCCCAAGAAGATCCATACACACTTTTTTGAAAAATAGATACAAGATTCATCTTTACACTGGCTTCCCACCCGCCCAGCAATTCTATGTACTAAGCAAGATTGGTATTTCATTTATACATGAAGTTGAAGGGTGTTAAATATCTCACCATAAGTTCTTTTGGTTTATTTAGACAAAAGCTCCCTTGAAATGTGACTCTTCTCTCCCTCCTCTTTTCATTAAAAGATCAACTATTCACAAGGTAATAGTAATAACACTTTAATGCTATATTTTTTTGGTCCCAACTGAAATTCTTAAATGAGTTTAGCAAAATCTATGGTTAGATTATGTCAGATTGGTTAGTAAGATGGGAGTCAGACCACTGAGTTTTGATAGTTATTCAAAGTTTCCTCATTGAGATATGAAGATTATCCCACTGAACCTACCTCTAGAGAAACTGAGTGCATGGTTGATCCCCACTTGTCAATTCAAGTATAAACATGTCTATATACATGTGTGATCTACATATACATATAATATATTTTAGTATATTATATACCATCTGCAAACATATTTGTTTATATATGTGCACATATACGCACCCACCAAGTATTCCTAATTCTTTGTTGTACAATTCCAACCTCACAAAAGATTTTTTCTGTGTATGGATATTTATTAGGGTCCCATCCACATTTTGCTGGCAATATCTGGTCATGATTTATAGTTCCACATCATAAATGTCTCGCATATACGCAAATGATTTGTTCTTGATGTTAAGAATGCAATCAATAGATGGCCACTTCAACTGTAATGGCATCCACCTTTGTTAAGCAGGCTTCACACTCATTGACCCCTAAAACCAGGCTCTTCCCCTAATTTTGCTCTGCTATTAGGGACGACAGGTACAGGGTGACATTTCCATCTTTCTTTTGTGAAGATGATACATATTCTTGTTCTACTGCTTTCCTCCTCTCTGAGGAATTACAGAGTCAGGGCTGGAAACTAGATAAAATAGAACCTGGTGATAATGATAGCTTTTGTTAGTGTGATGCTTTTCATTCACAAGATTTTCTTATACATGAATTAACTGGATTCTCACAAGGGCCCTGTAATGTCAGCAAGACCACTACCCTAATTCCCCTTTCACAGATGCACGAGAAAGATTCAGAGAACCTGAGTGATGTGTGTAAGATCATTTAATTCATAAATTTCAGACTCATGAGATGAAACTGAACTTTTACAAGCTCCTCAACCAGCAAAATCTTCACTACACCCTTCCAGTGCTTTTTGTTTTAAAACAAAGACGTGTTCTTTTTCCAACTATTACTATGAGAGCACATTTGTTAGCCTAATAACACGTTCTGAAACCGAACGAAATACTTTTGAGTAACGGGGCACAGACTTTTAGCTTCTAGGAGCTGTCTAGTCCTACCTACTTCCTCTTAGGTTTCAAAAGCTGGGTTGGAAGAAGAGACACAGTCTATTCATTGTCCGCCTCTTACAAGGATGCCAGTTCCTCAAGGAAGGAAGTTGCAGATGGAAAGCACAGCGTTGGCTTGCATCTGTCCTGACCCCTTCCTGACCCTATGCAGAGCTCTATATGACCTGACTGACTGTATTACTCAACCACATTTCCTCCTGTGCATTACCCACCCACAAGCATGCTCCCCTGTCTTTCACTGGACGGTTGTACTGTTTTTTTATTTGTTCCTCTTCCTTCCCATGGGCTGCTGGTGTGAAGGGTGTCAGTGTGCAGCTAGCTCCAAAGCCCCACATACATGCTGGATTTCCCTGTTTCCAGATCTCTCATATATTTCCTTCCTGTCTACAAACATCCAAGTTCGAAAATGGACTCAATGTGAAGTTAGAGAAACCAGAGAAGGCGGAGTAAGAACCAGAAACCGGTGAGAGTAGAATTCTTTGAGAGCTGAAGTAGCGACCAGTGCAATTTTAAACACTTTTTAAAAAATCCATGTCAACTGGATATCAGAAATGAATTTTAAAAATCTCACCCTGCCCAGGGCTGCCAATAGCAAAGAGTCCCTCAGGGCCAAAGCAGTTTAGCCTACAGTGCTCCCTAAGCTAAGAAAATCAAGTGTCTAAATCCATATCTTCACCTTCCCTAAAAATGGAAGGATACGTAAGCCAATTGCTATTTTTGGTCAACCCACCGAAGTTAGCCAAATGTGAGATTCAATCTTAATGTAACATTTCTTCCAATAAAAATGTGCTTCTATTGTTATCAAATATATAGGAACATAGTAATAGTAATAATAGTAAAAATTACTTGTTTGAGACCTATCTCTTTCAAAATAAATTTTGGAAGGTAAGACTCTACTATTTGGAGGCCTAGAGTTCATTAAAATTACTTACAAAAGTAAAGTGAGCCATACCCCCTTTGAATGAAAGTTGAAAATGCAAGATAGTTGATGTCAGTTTCATCCCTTGGTAAAGATTTTGCTAAGTGGCTGCTCTTTGATTGTAGTCATGGTGAGATCCCACCCCATTTTACTCAGGCTGCTTGATTTAGGAAAACTGGTAAAAAATGTATAGGTTTATTTTAGTGATACTTACAGCTTTGTCCTAGAGAGCAGGTTAGATGTGAGTGGCTGAGATCAGGTAAGTGTTGTGGGGAAGAGGAGAGTTCCAAGCTCTCTCTGCAATTAAGAAGGGGAAAATGTAAAGTTTATTTTCTTCTCTAGGGGCCAGTGCTGTGTTTGAACGTATCCGCCTAAAAGCAGGCACTGAAAACTTAAGCGTCAGTGTAACAGTATTGGGAGGTGGGGCATAAAGAGAGGCGGTAAGGTCATGAGGGCTCCATCCTCA
The DNA here is from genome assembly GCA_004363535.1 of Dasyprocta punctata. NCBI lineage: Eukaryota > Metazoa > Chordata > Mammalia > Rodentia > Dasyproctidae > Dasyprocta > Dasyprocta punctata. The sequence goes on along the minus strand of RJWM01002542.1, from coordinate 48,197 downwards.
TGAATACACTCACGCTAAATGTAGAAGGGCATAAGCTTGGGAGTTTGATCTCCTGCCCTCTCACCTTTCACCTTCTACAATGCAGCAAGACGGCCTTGGCTAAATGCTGGTTCCTTGATCTTGGACTTTCCAGCCTCAGGAACCATGATCTAATAAATGCCTAACCACTATAAACTACCTGGAACGTGGCATTTTGTTATAGTAGCCTCAAACATAATTCAGACTCCTGACTCTTAGTTTTCTATAGCTCATTTCCTGAACTTTTTGTCTTGTAACCCCACTAGTCTTATCAATTTCTAATCTGTCTTCTGTCAGCAAGACTTGCCCCTCCAATGTAATTGTGATTAACTGGCAACAAAGGATTGTGAGCATCAGCTTTATTAGTTATCTTGAATGCCCCAGCCAGGCACATAGCAAGCACATGGCTGGGATGCATTTGCCTTAATATCATCCATCCAGCAGTGATGCCTTTCCCAGTGAAGACTTTGCCTAGCAGTCAAATCAAAGATAGAGCACATCATTTCAATCACTTATTTTGGAAATTTTGAAACCCCTTGCTACTCCCATATCCATTCTGTGGTAAATCATTTGATTTCTCAGTACTTGCTTTTAGTTAATTACAAAAGTTTGCCAAAATTTTTTAAAAAGTCATTCTTTCAGGAAAAGGAAGGGAATATTGCTTGTATCCAATAAAAGGCTCATGGTAAAATTTCACATCAATTCTTGATTATTTTTCCTTCAAGTAATATTTAGGTATCAGTAGCTGCTGAATTGCTGTTTTTATTCCCCTTCTTTCTCTCCTTCCTTCTTCCCTCCCTCTCTTCTCTTCTTCCTTTCTTCTTTCTTTCTCCTCCTCTTCCTTCTTTCCTTCCTTCCCCTGATCATTTCTCATTTTTTTCCCTAAAATTGCACATCATATTGAATTTATAGCAAGGTGTTCTTTGAAGAAAGAGTACTGGACTTAGAGTCAGAAGACAACATTTGAACAAGGTTCTCTACTTACAGGTGATGTTGCACAAATGATTTGAACTCTCTGAGTATCCTTGGTGATTCCCTCATCTTACAGATAGGGTGCTGATGTTCAAAACCACTGAGAGAACTGCCTAATACAGCACAGTTGGTAAATGATAGAGCTAGACTTTGAACACTGCCTTTTTGACACCAAATTCCATCTCTTAATCATTGTCCTCCAGTGAGATTTAAGTGGAAGTAATGAATATTGAAAGCCTGGACTTTCAACAAATAGGACTTGATCCACATTGGAACCAGATGCCTTCTCCACTGTGGCATATTTCTATGTGTGTTTCCATAGCCCCCCTTGGTGGAGGTGTCTGGGTGTTTTCATCCCCCTCTTTCAAAGTCCTCCTGACTGGGTCCATCTCCATCCTGCATGCACTGTCCCTAGAAATGACAAGTGGAGCAGGAGAGATAGGGCTCATGGGACACTAGAACCACCCTTTGTTTCAACCATAGCATTCCTATGTTACCTCTTTTGCCTAGTGAACTTCTTCACAAAATTTAGCTTGAACAAAGCTATCTCTGCTTGTATTCCCTCACCCACATATAAATGAAAAGCACAATCTTGGGCCAACCTTTGCATGTTTCACAATCAACTCTGAGCTCTTTGGGGCAAATGGGGATTTGGAAAATAAGATTTGGAACCTAAGAGGCATGTGTCCCTAATGGAGCCAGGGAATCTAAGCCAGGATGAGAAGCTAATGCCATTTGAGAAAGAGCAGGCTGAAACAGGTAGAATAATGTTAACTTTTGTGTCTGGACTGAGGTTTTAAATGGCAGAATCTTGGAAATCAATAATGAGTGTCACTATGCCAGACAACAGTTAAAAAATTGCTGCTTGAGAAGGGTATTTCCTCTGCTCACTGGCTGTATCAGTGGCTCTTACAATTAAAAAAAAAAACTCCTTAGATTACTGGAAGATTGGTCGAATTCTTAAGAATAAAGGACTCAAAGGCATGTTAAAATGCATAATAATAATTATCACTTGATCCTCTCTCTGGTATTACCATTCTTCAAAGTCATCATTATTCAATCCACTGGCCTGGTTTGCACTGGGTCACTCATGAGTAAAGCTGTCTGCTGTCCCAACTGAGTTCTCTTAAAAACCCATGAGACGAAATCCCTCACATTTTCCGTAAAAACTTTCTCTTCTTTGGCAAGATTAACTCTGTTCTAAGCCTATTACTTATTACATTATTTTTTAACAAGTTGGATTTTTCCTTCTTCTCATACAAAAAGAAATCTGGAGGAAGACGTTTTGGTTCATTCATTCAAGGATATCTAGTGCTGGGGTCAGAACCTCTGACACAGTCTTCCTTTTCCGGTCTTGATTTTAAACGACCTTTGCAGCTCTAGGCAGGGCACATGAAAGGAGGCGTCTCGCCTCCTACCAGTGTAACCTCTACTCTGCTCCACTCCACTCCACAGTGGACATTCTTTACCCTCTTTTGTTGCAGCTGGCAGTCTTTGCCCTAAGAATATGGGTCCTGTAGTAAAGCAAAAGTAAACTTACACATCAATCAACATTGAGCAACCTAGTTATGCCCCCAAACACCACTGCTTACACTGCCGTGGTGTATCTTATTGTCTTGAAAGTAGAGTGACTTTCTCCAAAAGCAAATTACACAAACAAGAGATAAGGGTAGACAAGCCTGGGGTTGCATTCTGGGTTTGAAAATCTTTCCCTGTTGACTTCTCTGACCTCAATCCTTATCTTCCTGGCAGTTCAATGCCATCTTGCCCCACTAGACTGGTTCCTCCAAAGTTTGTTCCTTATGAAAGTCTCTTACCTGCCACCACTATGTCTTGAAATGTGCTTCCTTGATTTTAAGATGACTGGTCTGCCAGCATTCATTCTTCACTCAAATGTCACCCCCTGTTGGAAGCCCTCTGTGGTGGCACTATGCATTTCTACCCACCTTAACTCAGTCTCAATCACACTGCTTTGCATCTTATTTCCGCATAGTGCTTTTCTACAGCTGAAGTTTTCTTGCTTATTTATTAGTTGTCTCTCTATTGTTCTTCCCGGAATCTCAGACTCATGTGCTGCAAGATGATGTCTGTCCTGTCCACTGCTCGCCCCAAGCACTCAGATGAACATGGAAAGGTGTGTTAAATGACTGAGAAAGTGAACCAACAAATGTCATCAAAGAGAAACCTTGATTTCATGGAAGGTGAATGACTGATTGAAAAGCAGAATTGACTTCATGAAAACAAATCATATCCACATGCCATAACAATGTGACAAAGGTCATAGATTAACCCAGTGCTCTGTTCGTGCTGGTCAGGACACATATCATATGCTCTCCTTTGCAGACGTGGGTGGAGCAGGCCTATTATTTCAGGGTCCTTGATGCAGCCATTTGAGCTGTTCTTGGCAGCTGTTTTATGCATTCATGATTTAGGACAGAATGACAAAGCCATTTATAGATAAAGAAAAATCCTCCAGTGCTTTTCAGTGTATTGTCTTCCAAGAGAACCTTTAGTTCTCACTACCTGCCAAACAAGAGCTAGTGCCAAAGAGATGTAAAATTGAAAGATTCAAAAGAAGTCATGGAAAAACACAATCCAAACAGAGTAGCATTTCCTGATTGCAGCAATACAGGCACAAGCTTTTTGGCCAGTTCATACTTTTGATGAAGACTGTGCAAGGCCAGAGTGATGATGCTGGGATTTGTTGAAAACCCAGATAGACTGGAGAGTCATTTCCTCCAGAGTGGCCTGTCTGACAGTGGTATCTTTCTAGCCATGGCACTTTGAAATGTTTTGCACAGGCCAAATGAGCTCCTGACAGTTTTTTCATTGGAGCAGTTGTCCATTCTTGAGTCCCTTTCCACGAAGAGTCAGTCCTCTGTGTCTCTGCAAGCACACCAGGAGCCAAGCAGCATAGCCCCCGCGTCAGAGCAAATGCAAGGGTTACTGCCCATCTTGGCAAGCGTGCAGCTATTGTCGATAAATCTAGAAGCTAGACAGTGCTTGTGCTTTCCTGTTTTCAAGTGATTGAGCCACAGGTTTGTGGCCTTGGAAGTGTTCACATGTAATAAACAACAAAACAACATTATGTACCTTGATTATGCTCTCTTCCCATTTATCAACTTTCAACCAAGAGTGATTTACAACAAAAGAATGCTCTAGAAGCCAGATGTGGTGGCATGTGCCTGTAATTCCAGCACTTTGGGAGTCTGAGGGAGAAGAATCCTAACTTCAAACCCAATGTGAGCAAGTTAAAAATTTAGTGAGATTCTGTCTCAAAAATAAAAGAAAAAATTAAAAAGGGCCGTGAACATAGTTCATTGCAAAATTTTTGGGTTTAATCTCTAGTGCCTCCCAAAAAAGTTCTAATCAAAAGCAGTAATAATAGTAATAATAGTAATAATAATGATAATGTAATCAAATGGAGATAAAATATAAAATGTTAGTGCTCATTAAAGGATAAAGCTTAAAAGGAAACTTGAAAAAAAAAGTTGAGTTTCTGAGTTCCAGGGTAGAGAATTCCAAAGGCAAGGCTGTTTCAAGGCTGTTTCTTAGATTGAACACCCAGTAGAAGAAATCAAGACATATCACTTTTCTCTTGTCCCCACGAAACCAAAGATTAAAACTGCTCAAAAGAGAGAGGGGAAAAAAGAAAGCAACAGAAGAAAGTCACTTGAATGTGGTTGCAAGGAGGTTTTTATTGGAATTAGGGAAGCAACCAATGGCAGAGAGAAAGGGCAGATGAGAACAGATTTCCTCACAAATTCTCAAAACCTCAAGATCACACAGGTCTGAACTTTAAAAGCTTAAAAAACATATATTACTGAGATTGCAACTTTTAACCCTTTCAAAGATCCCCACATGAGATTTTATAGCCCTAGGAGGGGAAAAGACACAATCGTGAGTGTACCAACAGCGCATTCTCTTGGTAATTTGGTGACGTAAATGAAACAGCTTTTGTTTCCTTGAAAGAAAAAAAAAAGGACAAAATTCAATCTCCCTGTAAGTGCTGGGAGAAAGAAGTGGTGAAGGAGGAGGAGGTGAAGGGAGGTTAGGCCACTTGATTTTCTTAGCCACCTGTTCTCAATTCCCATTTTTCTTCTCAATAAAATCTCCAGTCAGGTTGTATTTTGATGCCTGCCACTCTACATTCATCAGGCGACAGACTGTTCCAAACTAATACACGCAGCCCTGGACATCCGACCTGAGGAAGGCTCCAGAACTGGAGTAATCTTTCTACTTGCATTGGACTTGGAGTTCGGAGCCTTGCCTCATATCACCCGCTTCTGTATGCAGCAGTCTGCTTGCATTATTTCATCTGGCAAAGTCAATATAAGAATTAATAATAGCTTTCCAATCTACAAATAAAAGTATGCCACTTTAAATTTTTGGCAGTGAGCTGGCATTTTGTCATTTAATCATTTCACATCATTACACTGCAATATGGAATGTAATGACATGACACTCGTAAATGACAAACACTTGGTCTCTCCTGTAGGGGAAAAAATAATGTAATAGGAAGCAAATTATATCCTTAAAGGTTGCCAGAGTTTCACTCCCACAATTTGGGATTAAGATACTGAGCAGATGCAAGGTGAAAAAAAGGAGACTCTCCCCTACAGATGTCCTGGCCGGGACACGGCGTGATGAGTACATTGTTTTCATCCACAATGGGCGGAGCATTCCTAATGCTGTAAATGTCCTTGCCTTACCAAGATTCATGCGGAAGTCAGTGCACAAGATTCCTTCTTGAATCAGAGGTTTTCCTGAGATGGGAATATGTATTTCTTGAATCAGAGGTCTTCCTGAGATGGGAATATGTATTTCTTGAATCAGAGGTCTTCCTGAGATGGGAATATATATTTCTGTGGTTACTTGCTAAAACGAATCAGTCTCTGCTAAACGGTGGTTCGCATTTTTTGGTAGGCACTCGCAGACGGTGGGAAGTGGCCACTCTGACTTGTCCTCTCATCCTTGAGAAGGCCCCTCCCCCACAGAGCTGCAAACCAGGTCTTTTCCTCCTATGATACTTTAGAATCACCTCATTGGTTTTTCATTTTTTTAAATTTTATTTTAAAGATAGCAAAATCCAACAAGACACCACAGAACAAAGTCAATCAAAACAAAGCAGTAGAACTGGTACAGAACTTCAAAGCAAGATACTAGGAAAACTGTAGCTATGATTGTGTTTGTTGTTATCTTCACAATAGTTGACCATTCCATCAGGTATAGTAAAATCAAACCAAAAACAAAACAGAATAAAACCAATCAAAACAGAATATGAAATAAAGCAAAATAATTAATCAGAATAAAGCAAAACAGGGGGAACAATATTGGGCCTCAAAGACAAGACAGAAGGAAATCCCCTATATTTGTTACATTGCATACAATCATCCTCCCAAGAGATGTTTAGACTACTGGCCCCAGGCTTGCACAATCAACCAAACACTACACACATGTAGTTGCTTTGTGTACCGTGGTTGCTATCAATTTAGCCGGTCCTCCAAACCAGCAGGTTGCTTGGGGGGAGGGGTCTTGATTTTCAGCCCTCCTGCTGGTAGGCACACAGGAGGCATGGACCTTTCTCTTCCTGGAGTCTGTGCTGCTCGTACCACTCACCAGGAAGGCTGGCTAGTTGTCTTCTGGTTGGAAAAGCTCACAATTCTCTAGCACAAACTGTTTTCTCCCATAGTAGCCAATCTGGACAAATATCACCACCAACCATCCAGTTGTATAAGCTAAGGAGCACCCTGAATAATTTCATAATTCCTTCTCAGATGCCTTCTAGAGATGACAGGTGGCAGATTAAACTCCAGATCTGCAAGAAAACCAACTCACCAAAAGGGGCACCATTATGATAGCCAACCAAGCACCACGTTCTGTGGGTCTGCCATGCAAGCGACACTCGTTGGTCTGCTTCTCTCCTTTACCAGGCACTCGTAGCCTAAGTAATCTTCTTCTCCACTCTGATTCTCTACTTCACTCAGTCCAACTCCCTGAATTCATTCTCCCCACTGCAACTAGAGATGTCACCAAGACTCCCATTTGATCATCCCATCAACTGTTTGAAGCCATTGGCACTGGTCCCAGACAGGGGTTGGGACAGCTCTCTGCACGGGACTGCACAGAGCACGTGGGCACCTCTTGCAGCCTCGTCCTGTGCTCTGATGCTCTGACTCCCTGCTTTTTCAGGTTTGTCCCAGTTTCTCTTAGCCATCTGATTCCTCCTCTCCTGCAAGCCTTTGAACTTGTTTAAAATCCTCTTCCCTCTGGTCACTAAACTGACTTGTATACATCTTTTGGATCTCTGCTCAAGTGTCATCCCCCAGGAATGTGATATTTGTCACATGTCTTCACTGTCACTTTCTTAGGTCCTCTGAGACACGTTGTCTCGGTTTGTAGCTACATGTTCACTGTGCCATCTTCCAGCTTCTCTCTATACTTCCCATGATGGCAGAGACCACAGTTATTTTAACTCAGTATTATATTTCCAGCCTTAGCAGAAGACTCAGTACATAGCTGTCACTCATTCTATCAGTCAACAAGCATGAAATGTTTGCAAAAGAAATAAGTCAGCAGAAGCTTCAAAGTTTGGGGCACTGCCCTGGCTATGGTCTTTTGTAGCCTCATTCTTTAGCATGCAAATATGGTTTTCAGAATAATTCTAAACTAACAGTGGATTCCTCCCACTGAAGTCATGACACTCCCTTCATCAGCCTAATAAGAAATTTCTGGCCATTTCAACCTGAGATTTGTTATTAAAACTTCACATCAGTCACCAGGGGAATGTAAGGATGCTCAGATACCCTTGGCCTTTTGTGTATGATGAGTCGGGGAAAGTAACAAGTATCTCAGAAGCTTGAGAGTGTAAGTTATTCAGGGGAAATCTGCACTGTGTTCTGACCTGGTGCATCACAGTGATGATTTAAAAAAATGATCATCAACCAGAAGTAATGCTGCCTCCAGGGAACATTAGCAGTGACTGAAGGTGTTTTTGGTTGTCCTGCTGGCGGGGGAGGGTTGGCTACTGGCACCTCAGAGATGGAAGCAGGGGATGCTGCTAAACATCTTATAATGCACGCCATGTTCCCATCACAGAGAATTATCTAGCCCAAATGTCAGCTGCACTGAGGATGAGAATCACTGGTTTGGGGGATTTAGAAACCTCCCAAGTCACTTTCAGGCAGTAGCTGCACCTATTCTAGAGGAGTATTCTGGGAGAAGGCTTCCCCAGTAGGCATTTTCTGCCAGTGGTGAGACACATTAGAGAAAGGCTGGGGGCAGAAGAGTGCTTTGCAAATATTAACCCAGCTGTGCAGGCCACATGTATCTTTGAGTTATGACCTGATAAGGATTTTGAGAGCTTGCCAACTCTATGTTCAAGAAAGACACAGAAAACATTGCACTGATAGTATCCTTGATGCAATTTCCCTGTAAGCACAGCCTCGTAAATACCAACTACAGAGTCCAACTGAACTTATTGGAAATTTCCCAAAAAACCTTGGAAAATAGACAAGTGCAGGTGGTAAGATATTTACTGAAATGAACTGTCTGTGAATGAAAAATATGTGAGCAAAATAGATATTTTATCTGTCATTTTATTCACAGAAAGAGATCCATTAAGTTTCTCCATTTCATTCTGCTCCTATTTGGTGAAAGCACTTTAAGCTAGATCTTCATTTTCCTTTTACAAAGATCAGTATGGAAAGTGGGGAACTTGACACCCTCCTATACTCCCCCCCACCCCGCCTCCTAAAAACAAAAAGGAATTTTTGAAAGCCTCAGAATCAACCTCTGAAAAACACCAAAATATGTCTTGTTTCTGATGCTTAATCTTGTACATGGGATAAGAAAAAGATGGAAATTTCTGGTGTTGGTGTGAGCTTCAAGGTTCTTTGGGACTTTTCTTGACAAGTAGAGTTTGTCATTGCAAATCCATACTCTTAGTAATCCAGAAAGTCCTGCAATGGATTAGTATCAATTAATAATCTATAAATATTTGCTGAGTAACTAAGCTCATGAAGACACAAATATATGAGTAAAGAATGGTCTCCGACCTCAAAGGTCTTCACTCTGTTTTTAAAGTAGGAAAATTTACACATAGATTGTTAAATTACAACACTATTAATTAAATTTTCTGTCTCAGTGCAATTAAATTACCTTTCTCAGCAGAAGAATAAATGTGCTTAAAATATATTCACACAACTTGCAGGGTAAAACAGTGAAAGTCTTCCTACCAACTTTTTTGAGGTTTTGCACAGATATCTGAGGATTAGGGGGAGCATTATTGAGTGACCAAGAAAATACATGAAACTTCACTTTCATGTGGTAGATGTCAGTTTCCCTGGGGCTAACATCCACTTTCTAGCTGCTGCACCTGTCTGAACTCCTGCACCTCCAGCCATCCATAAGCATCGATCAAATTTGTACTGGGAAGGAGATTTAACCTTCTGTGATGGTGGTGATATCCTGTACCAGCCTAATCCAAGATGGTAGCCACTTGCTACATGTGCCACTTCAGCAGTTGAAATGTGGTCAGTAAAATAGAGAGGTTGGATTTTAAATTTTAGTTCATTTCAATTCACCGAAATGGCCACATGTAGCTAATGGTTACTAATTTAGATTGTCCAGTTCTAGACTAAAATCCCCCTCCTCATAATGTTTGCTCTACAAGTGCTGCAAGACATTGACACACAGCCGGCACATAGCCATTTGCCCACACTTGCCATCAAGCGCCCAGTGGTTCTCAGCTTTTTAATTTTTAGCCTTTCTCAGTTTCCTCTTCTTCATGTTGGCTCCCTCCCAGACGGAGGGCAGAGGCAGAGAGCGACTGTCCACAATGAGCCGCTCTTACAGGAAAGGGAACAAGATAAAGTAGCAAACAGAGTGGTTTAATGTTTCTGGGTTCTCTACATTTTGATTAAAATGGCTCACAGACTAGAAAGAAACTGTTGCTCTCCAAGCTGTCATCATTAAGCGTGTTTCTCTGTAATAAGGCACATTAGACTAGGCAGGAAAAGGGTTTCCTCCTTCCCCAGCCTGGAATTCCTTCTGACCTGGGTCCTGGCATACTCCTTCCCTTTCATCAATCACAGCATCCCCCGGCTCTGCCTCTTCCATGGAGTCCTCTCCAAGCAAAGGAACTAGGTGAGAGAAGGCCATTGCCCTTGCAATCCACCAACCATCCCGTGATCCCTTTTGTGTTTGTGATGGACAATTGCAATTAATTCTTTTATTTATGAAATAAATCAGGTCCCTCTATTTGTCTCCATCTACTCTATGAAAGCTCCCAGAAAGGAACATATTGGTGAACTCTGTACAGCACTCCACTAGATAAGTGGGTTGCTTTACTATTTTTCTTGCCCCAACACTCATGCTGCACTGTGTATAGTTGTAAGCATATGCTCTGATTTTTTTGGCCCACCTCCCCAACACTCACAAAAAAAATTATCTGTCACTGAATAATTTGATATTCATAAAAATGTGTAAAAACAAGTAAAAATACAAGACCTGCATGGAAAGCTTCGGGTTCCACATCATTTCCCTGGACTAAATCTAACGCCTTTCCTTTTTCACCACTGAAGAAAATATATCAGGCTAATTGTATGATATGCAGATTTATATCAATAAGCCTGAAAAAAAGGAGAAAGTGACAGTAGGAAGCTGATACAGCAGTGGAATATTCATAACATTTAAACTCTTCAAATTTGCAAAAATTGAAAAGCATGTACAGACTTCAATATTTTAGTAGCACAAATACATTCTTTGCAACAAACCTTAGGACTGGTTGTAATGTGGTGGAATAATTCAGAAAATAAATCACTATAAATAAATGCAAAAATAAATCATTGTTCCCTTGATTGTAAGGGTCCCGGAGCCCGAGGTAGATTTTCATTTCTCTTTCATTCCCCAGAGCCTGGTAGAGACCGTGCCACCACTTAACTACTTAGTGAATGTTCACTGAACAGATACAAATCCAGCTAAGTAGTCAGACACTACTTGTTGGCTAGTATACGAAACATGGAACCACTAACAGATTCAAAAGAAATAGTGTTCCAGTGTCAGAGAAAAGGAAACTAAGGTACAGAAAATTTAAGGAATTTGTTCTACATTTTCACTCTTGTTTGTGGTGGACTCACAGGTGACTTAGGCATAAAACCACCCTAATCCATGTAGTTCCACTGTGCCTCAGTGGTTTGTGGAGAGCTTTGTGGAGAGCTGAACTGGTCCTTCATGCACATTCAAGTACGTGGGGAAGGAAAGACAACAAAAAGAGTTGTGAAGTCCCGCATGTCTTCTCTTACAAGAGTTTTGGTTGATGCCTGCTCAGTAAGGTAAGTCGTATGTTGATCCTAAGGCTGGCACCTTCTTGTAGACTACAGAGTTCCAAAACTGAGCATAATGACCACATGAAGTCCTTCATTTGACCCAAGTTACTCTTTTACTTCCAAGACTGCTTTAATATTTTAATCACCATTTGATGTGCTGAAAGCCCTGAATGAAAATAGGAAATTAAGCAAAGAAAGAGAATCAAATGAGTTTGGGATCAGAAATGTAGAATCCTGGGCAACTAGTGAATTCCCTCACGAGAGGTGGTAATCAGGTGACTTCTATGTCATTGCTGCACAAATTGTGTGCAGAATGCCTGCTGTTCCCTCTCCCCAACTGTGTAGTCTTACTGGGGAGACCTGGTTACCACATCAATACATCTTATTATTATTTTTTATCTATGTTTTCTTTGGATAAACTCACTAATTCTCTCATCATACTTATCATTTCTGTTTTTACATGAGAGATTATTTCTGATCTGATTTTCTTTGCAGCTTCCTGGAGTTGTTTCTTTACTTGCATTGCTATTATTTCAAAAATTTCAGGTATGTGATTTCTAATTTCATCTATGTCTATGTCTCCTGTACTAGATCTGGATGGGCTGAAAGTTTGAGATTACATTTTGTTCTTTCATTTTGGCATTTTCCCATGTTTCTCCAAATCAGTTGAATGCCAAGTCCTAGTTGTTTCTTCCACTGGCATCCTGTCTGGCAGTGGGCCTCACTGATGGTTGCTGATGGCTGTGGGTTTCTGGGTACAGACTCCTGATCCCTCAGGACTTCAGAGATGGTTCCCAGGTGTAGGAGGGTCGCTGGAGACAGACTCTCAGTCCTTGTGGACCTCAGTGAGGGTTTCCAGGTGACTGTGGGCCTCTAGGCACAGATTCCTGGTCTCTGCAGGCCTCAGAGATGGTTCCTGGGTGTGGGCGGGTCACTGGACATAGCTTCCCAGTCACTGTGGGCCTCACTGTGGATTCCCAGGTGACTATGGGTCTCTGGGCACAGACTCCCAGTCCTCATGGGCCTTAGAGATGGTTCCTGGGTGTGGACGGGTCGCTGGGTGCAGACTTCCAACACCTGAAGGCCTCACTGAGGGTTTCTGGATGACTGTGGGTCGCTGGGCATGGACCATGCTTATTATTTTTAAAAATATACATGAGCCTATGGAGCAGACAGGTAACATCTTCACCCATGAATTTCCTTCCGTACACTAGTGAATAGAGAAATGGCATTTAATAAATCTGTCCTTTTTGTTTAAGACATATATTAATAATTTAAATATTCCTCTTCATACTATAAATACAATGCTATATTAATTCAAATATGCAAATATCAGTATATTGGTGCATATGTGTTTACATACACATGCACATGCACCTACAGACACATACATATGTATGTACAAACACATATTTCTCCAACTGATGAGTGTATTTATCCTGTATATAACATTTTTATACAATTGTTTGATTATTCCCTTAGAAAAATCTCCTGGGAGTAGAATTACAAGGTTGTGTTTTGCTTATTTTAATATTTAAATGTTAAGGATCTGCCTTCATGTATTATAGTGGGGATAAACCTTGTACCCAAGCTTAAAATTTTTATTATATTTTATTAGTTTTTGAAATGGGGTCTTACCATGCTGGTGCCAAACTCCTAAGCATGAGTGATCTTCCTGCCTCAGTTTTGTTTAAAAACATTAGTTTCCAAACCAGGGATATTGTACAGAAAGTACATGGCTTAGTGGCTGGCACATGAGAAGCATTCAAAAAACGTTAGTTGTAAATGCAAACAAGCCATTGTCAGGATGCCATGGGACTCCTTGCTCTCTTTACTGCAAATTAACTAGAAGGGAGGATTCACCCAGACAGCTGGGCTCCATGTAAGCCTCGAGATAAACTGGATTCCCTCAGTCACAGCCCCGCCCCACCTAGGGGCTGCCACTGTCCCTGTGTCCCGGGCCCCAATAGACTCGCATCCATTGAGCACCATGCGGAGTTTATCTTCCGTGCCAGGACGGCGCCCATGAGGGGCAGCCTCAGAACGAGGCCTGGAGTTGTGCATCTGTGTCTGCAGGGCAGGGGACAGGAAGCTGAGGATATATTTGTCTTGATTTTCCCAAGAATCCCCAGGCAAGCATTCCAAATGTGGCCCCAAATATGGAGGAAGGGTGACCGGCGCATGGCACCTCAGGCTAAACACAAAGGGCTTTCGAGCAGATAGTCCAGATCCGAGGAGGAGGATGAATCAGCTTTAGCCCCAGGCAGAAGGGGAAGTCGGTTGTCTCTATGAATCCCTCACTCCTGTTTTGTTTTCGTCCTCCTCTCCATGATTACACAACACCAGCAACCCAGGCTCAGGCTCTTTTTCCTTTGCTGCCCCAAATTCTCAGTGCTGAGTCCCATTCAGATGGAGTCCCAGGAGAGACCAGAATGACAGGAAAAATTAACCCCAGATCTGGTCCTAAGAGCAGACAGTTGTTTGGTGGGCTTGTTCTTCACAGACAAAAATACTTTGTCTCTATTCCCTGTCAGGAAAATTTAGCAGGCAAATTTAGCAGGCAAATTTAGACAAGTAGTTTGGGGTGTTCTAAAAATTTCTGGGCATGGTGATGCAAGTCTGTGATCCCCAGCATTCTGGGAGACTGAGGCAGCAGGATTTGAAAGTTCTAACCCAACTTGGGCAACTTAGTGAGATCTTGTACCAAATTAAAATAAATAAATAAATAAATAAAACAAGGGTTGGGGTGTAGCTCAGCATGGAGGCCCTGAGTTCAATCACCAATATTGGGGGAAAAAAATTCAGTCTCCATGATATAAAAATCTGTCTCTGTGTCTAATGACCCTGTAATGAGAGTGGTCCACTGCTGGGGAGCTTACATGTAGACCAAAAGGCCCCCTTTTGAAGGCACTTGTTACTATTCCAGTGCTTCGCTGTAATTTTGGATAGTTGACCCCTAATTTTCCTGAAGTCAAGGTATGAACATCAGAGACAAAGTCAGGATGGAGTTTCAGACCAGGCTAAGGGTCCTGATGATTGAGGGTTTTTTGTTTTTTTGTTTTTTTGTATCAGGGATTGAACTCACAGCCCCACGTCTGCCAGGCAGGTGCTTACGCCACTGAGCTAAATCCCCGGCCCTATTTTTTGAGACAAGGTTTCACTATGCAGTTCAGGCTGACCTTGAACTCACTTTGTAGCCCCAGCTGGTCTTGAACTCACAATGATCCTCCTGCCTCAGCCTCCCAAGTGCTGGGATTAAAGGTATGCGCCACCACACCTGGCTGATTGAGGTGACTTCTGCCTTGTTCCCTACTCTGCACCTCCCCGGCAGCAAACAAGTGCAGGTTGGAAAATCAGAAGGCCCAGGCGGAGGAGTTGCTGTCATTCATTTTCACCAGGGACCTTAGATGAACCATTCCCATTTATTAGAGCCTCAGTTTCCTTTTTCTTACTGTCCTTTGGTGGTTGTGGCAGGGAGAGGGCTTAATGAGAAGACAATGAAAGTAGCATGCCTTACAGAAAATGAAAAGGGTTAGTTTTATCATCATCATTATTACCATTTTTACATTTTTGTTTAAAAAAAATGTAGCCCATGCCAATGGGATTGTTGTTACCTATTTAAAAAAAAAAATCATCAGTCAACATCTAGAACATGAGCCTGTGAGGAACCAGCAGACTGGCTGACTTAAGAACAAGTGACAGTGACGTGAAGAACCAGACTAGATGCTGGGTTACACACATTTATTAAAGCCTTTGATAGTGTATATGTCAGGTGCTATAATGAGGTATACGTGCAGCATGGCACTGAGCCCTCCTGACAGCCTTTTTAAGGAGATAAATATGTCATCCTCGCCTTACAGGTGAGTGCAGGGGGCAGGCCTAAAGAGGCCACACCCTAGCCTGAGGTCGCTTGGCAACCACAGTTGTCCCGGAAGTTCTACCAAGATAACTCGTGTCTCCTGCAAGGGCCTGATCTTGATGTGATGTTACCACTGTGACTTCTGCTTTGTCTCATACATGCTTTGGGAGGCCCTTGCCGGGCACTAGGGCTGAGGCCATATTTGCTGTGGACCCTGCCCAGATGTTACCAGGATGAGAGACACTTACTTATCCCCACTCTGTCATGCAGTTGGGGAGGATGTCTTATCCTGGGCGGATCAATGAGCCTGTCTTGCCTGGCTCCGATTTCACTCCTAGCTCCATCCTGAGAGTTCACACGGTCCCCTCCCATCAGTCTTGTCAAATTGCAACTTTAAGCAGAGCTGGCACTGTAGAAACAATAATTGGCATAGTATTCACAAGGAGCAGAAGACGGTCATTTCCTCAGACACCGAAAAAGCATAATCCAGTTGTGAGGTTCCAGAAAATGATGGCTGCAAATGGCCCTGAAGTCTGCACCGTGGTCACGCCAGTGCAGCCCCATTGCTCTCCTTTTGATAGCTATAATCCTGCACAGGAAAGCAGCCATAACTCTTAACTATTATTTTAGATGACATCCCCTTTTTAACTTTAAGCAGTGTTCTTTAAACATTTCTAAACTTTCCCAATTCCTCCCCAATACCATGCTATGAATTTGCTTGTCATCGTAAGCTGTACACAAAGAGAGACACACACGGCAAGCACAAAGATATCAGGAAGTGGTTTTCCTAGCAACAGTAATCATCTGAAAGATCCTAGAACATCCTTTCTATTCATGTAGCATTTCATGTTTTGAATAGTGCTGACAGGTGAAGTGGATTCATAGTATTTAATACAAAAAAAAATATTGCTGGGGATTGGTACTGCACAAAAGCTCCAATATCCATACTATTCACAAGCAGCTGAATTCACTGTTTTTATATCTATCTAGATTATTTAGTGAGGCACGATTGCAACGGCAAATACTCACCTGCTCACCGAATGACTAATCCGGAGTGTATTATGGAAAGTCTGATTCCCTAGACCTCATTCAGACAACTGGGACGCAGCCCTAAATCATATCCAAATCTCTGTATGCAAGGCAGTCTTGTGGATAGTTCTGGATGATAAAGAGATATCCCCCTTGCCAGGTCCCTCAGCAGATGTGTCCGGTTTGAAATAGAAATGAGTCAATGCTGTTGACAAAATCATCCTTCCCCAAGGAACTCTCTCTGGTTGTGGCCTCAGCTCCAACAGAAATGCTCACAGATCACTCCTGCAGCCTGCTCATGAGCTACATCCCAAACATATTTATCCTTAAGGGCTTTTTTTTTTAAAGCAGAACAAAAACCAAAACAAAACTTGAGTTCCATCAAACTGGGGGTGCAGGTGTGGAGGGTGTGGCAGGGAGAGATGAGAAAATTCCAGCCAGCAAGAGTGACTCCAAGAGAATGTGAAATAATAACATTCCCATGACTCTAACCTGGGTAAAGCTTAATTCCATAAATAGAGAGCATTTAAGCCATACAATGGTATAATCCATGTGAAATCTATTAGGGTTTTATTATCACCATTATTGTCTTTGCTCTCAGAAACCACAGACTGTGACCCTAATATGTGTACAAACTTGTGCTAGGCACTAGGGGAAAGAGGTGTCTCACTCTTGGATTTACAAGTTCTCTAATTAGATGGGGTAATGAGGGAAATTCTAAGGAACAATTAATGGTTTCATGCACTGAGCTTCAATCTTTAATAACACATGGCTGCCCTCACATTAACATGGGGAGAGAGAAGTGACTCTATGACAAGGGAGTGAGTTTTAAGGCCTAGAATGACCCGGGTTTGAATGCGAGTTATGTGGTTGAGGATAATTTGTAAAATATGGCCATCCTACCTAAATTAGAAGCCTATTGAACAGACTGATTATGGCAATGTTCTTAATATATCAAAGCACTTAACGGTAGCTACAGTTCACAGGGGGTACCAGTCAGAGAATGCAAATGTAAACTACAGTGGCCTACCATTTCAAGCCCCTAAAATCAGCAAAATTTTGATAATATTAAATATTGTCAAGGTTACAAAATTGTGTCCACTCTTGCATATTGCTGCTGAGAATATAAATGGCACTCACATGTTAGTGCCTGTATCTGATGCTATTTAAAATGCATATATTCTTATGACCCAGAAATTCCATTCTAGGGTATATTTATTAGCGAGTTCTCAAAAATGAACACAGAGACTATGTAAAAAGAAATATTTTCTTCCTATAGTAGTGAGACATTAGAAAAATCTAAATGCATATCTACAAGGAAATAAATAAATAGTGGCTCGTCCATATAGCAGTTACAATGAGTGAGCAAAGATTGCCTTTATCAATACAGCTAAATCTCCAGGACAGAAAATTGAGCACCCATAAGGTATACTGGGCAGATGGTTATGAATGGTCTGATACCATTTATAAAATGTTTAATATGTACAAAATGAAACTGTTTCATAGAGTACAGACAAAATATTTTCTGGTGATTTAAAAAGTATTCTATTCACATAGCAGGGTGTGAGCTAAAAGAACGTGGAACTTAGGTAGGGTCTGACCCCTAGCCCATTGACTTGCTGGCACTGTCAAGGCACACAAAAATCTGGGATAGTGCGTGGAAACTCTTGTTTTACTGAATATTAGAATTTTTATGTGGAACTTCTATGATGCAAACGTGACTGTTTTAATGAGAAAATATCAAGTTGAAAATGATACAATGCTCAAATGTAATACTTGGGCCAAGTGTGATTTTCAGCTTGTTCTGTAAGTGACCCTGCAGCGAAAGCAACTTCTTTATCTCCATTTGGATCCCAAATTACTTCTCTCTTTCTCCCACTTCTCCCTTCCACCAATGGACTAGTCAAACAAATTCATGGACAAACAGAACACATATAAGCTGCATTCAGCCATTCTCCATCCCCCTGGCAGGCTTAGTAGAGACAAGAGGAACAGGAAGTTAAGAGATTCCTGTGATGCTTCTGGCCCGCTGCAGCAGCGTCGTCTCAAGCAGAGAAACTCTGGGCCACTGAGATCTCTTCCTGGATGGGTTGCGTGCAGTGAGTAGCATGATGGATTCTTTTAACACCTGCTCACTTTCTAAAACTCAGGTCTGTGCCTGGTTTCTCAGCGACTGACAAAAAGAGGATAAATATTAAGATTTATCAGATATATATCCTTGTTCATGCTCATGGGGTTTGCTTTGGAGTTAGTCCATGAATGGGTGACTGAATGAGCACTAACATGTGGACCCAATGAGAAGGGACTGAGAGAGCTAGAGGCAAAAGAAATGGGTGAGAGAGGCGTCCGAGGCCCACGGGACCCGAGAGGAACAGCAAAGATGATGTCGCTTGGGCTATCAGAGAATGGAATTCCTTCCAATTCTTAAAAATTTCTTCAAGTCCAAAACCATATCTTGCTCTCTATATTAAAAAAAAATTTTTTTTGATACAGAGAGATAAATACAGGGAGATACAGAGATAAGTACGATTTAACTCTGGCCCTTATAATGTCTTCTATCAAAAGTGTAGAATGAGGAGAGAGATAAAGTGACAGATTCCGCAAGAAGCAAGGCAGAAGGAAGTGTAGCTGATGAGACAATGTGCGTCCACAGGAGGACCACGCCAATGGGTCTATGCGAGGTGAGTACGGACCCTCTTGTGGAGGAGCGGTCCTGAGTTTTAATGTATGTAGCTAAAAGGTCGCTCGATCAAGCGGAAAACGGGACTCCTTTCTTCTATCATGCCCTTGCGTAGCTGCTTTTTGAGTATTTACCGCATGCTAAGTAGCCGGGAATACCATGGTCAGCAAAATCAAGTACAGCTCTGCCCTTTCAGAGTCTATGTTAGAAAGCAGAGTTCAAACATAAATCTGGACTCTCTAACCCAGAATACATAGATGGATTCAGCAAGGGCACAGGGCATCCAACCTGGTTAAAACACAAATCTTTATTTTAGCAATCCTGAACTAATGTTTACCATTTCCTTCCTTTATTAAATTGGCAACAAATCCCCTAGTATTATCAATATCTGTGACTTTGCTCACCATTTTTTTCTATCTCGTTACGACTGTGAAAGGTTCTGAAAATATCATTTGTACTCATTGCTACTTCAAAATTACAGTAGTTATTAGACATTCCACTAGATCTTGTTATTTGCTGTGTAATAAAGAAGCACTTTTATTACTATGCTACATTTAAAAAATATTTTGATATCCAATTATATTGAAATTCAAGTTTCTTTGTAACCCTAGGTACTTTATATCATGCATTTGATAACATTATTATGGCTTTCCTAGACTACTGTAGAGATCCATGGGACAAATTATTAAGAAACCCTGCACTGATTAAATAACTGAAACTGATAAAAATTGCGGTTGCGACAAGGGCTACAGAGGGAGGCAAGCAATGCGAGGAGAACACAGAAGGGAGGAAAGGGAAGGTTTCCCTGTGGAGGTGGTACGTGAACTGTGTTATAGAGAAGCTGAAAGTCGTACCATCCAAGAGACAACGCAATAGCACTCCAGAGTGAGGAGGTAACACGTTAACGGGCTTTGGGATGAGCCGGCTGCAGGAATCCGAGGATACTGGTCCAGAGCAGGGGACGGGGATGCTGTCAGAAGGCTGAAGTGCAGGGATGCTGGCACAAGGGAGGTGAGAGGCAGGTAAACGTGAAATGAACCTGGAAAGTGGGCACGTCTCCCAATCAGAATGAGTAAGGCGTGGGAAGGAAAATAAGGTGGCTCATTCAGAGACCGCCTGTGGTGGAGTTTGGCTGAACAACAATCCTGTGTCACAGACAGGAGAGGCTGGGGCTGCTCAGACCTGCAGGGCCCAGGACCACAGCAGGTGTTGGGGGTCTGTGATGTCAGAGGCAGACATTGTCCTGAGGGGACAAAGAGCCCCCAGGGAGTTTCCTAGGTGACCTGCCTTTAGCCCATGCTGGGTGGACTGGTGTCTCAGGGCTGTCTGCAAAAACCAGGGTGTATGTATGCGCAGTCTGTCCTGTGCATCCCCAGCTTCCTAATCCTTAGATGCAGCCAGTGGAGAATTGAAAATAGCGGGGAAAAATAACCTCTGCACCAAATGTACACAAAGTCTCTTATCATCATCCCCTAAGTAATACAATGTAATAACTATTTATATAGCACTTACATGGTGCTAGATAAGTAGTCTAGAGAGATTTAGGGTATATAGGAGGATGTGTATAAACTATATATGTGTGTATAAGTCATATATATACAATTATATATATATATATATATATATATATATATATATATATATAATGCTCACACACACATATGTACTTTTATATAAGGGACCTGAGATCTGAACAACTATGGATTTTGTTATTCGGCGAGGTCCTGAAATCAATCCCTATAGATACCCGGGGATGAGTGTACACACATATACAGGCGCATGCACACATTCATTCTCATATTCCCTTCACTTATGGCGATTATGTTCTATAATGTTATCCAAAACACTGAATTAGTGACATTGTTTCTAGGAGACGTATACAGTTAGGTTGTTAGGAGCCTAGGGTCATAGCATTTCTACCAAATGATCAATACATGACCTTGCTTTAGGTGCATCTCTGTTTAAAGATACCTACTTTGGAATATATTGCTGATTCATCAGCACTATTACTCATGTCTCTGAAGACGTTTATAACACATCTATTTTCCCTGTAAGGCCCATCACAACTTTTTTGTGCTTACAACACTAGACAGCATTTCAGAACTATGATTGAGAGTATTGGAAACAGCAAAATCACCAACAGAAAGGACAAAAATGGGAAACTGTGGCCTTAAGCTGCTAACAGAAGATTTATTTACAGTACAAGAGCTGAAACAAAAAGGCCTCGCAGTGCCTTGGTCAACCTCAGCCACCCACGTGCACGCGGGCGGTCTTCTGTCCCTTGCCACTCTGCTCCTATTGACAAACGACTGTGGAAACACTCTGAGTATTGATTCTGACTTGACCAACAAATTTTAGTGAGTAGGACAGAATTAGCAAACATGGGACCCAGCAAGATGGAGGATAAACTGCATATATTTCGGTATTTCTTTTTTTCCTTCCTTTTCTGTGATGGTAAGACCATCCTGCATCCACAAGGCAAGAGAACAGGCTGGAAAGCCATGGTGAGGGGACCAGGGGACAGTCTCTGGGTGGAGTTTCTTCTTTTTCAGAGTAAGCTGGGCAACTTCATTCTTAGGGACTTTCCACAACTGGAAAACAATCTCCTTTATTTAGATGTCAAACACTTTGCAAAACACTTGCATAGCAGCACCTAAATTAGTGTTTGACTGAATACCTGTTCTACTGTGGCCTAACAAGATTGGCACATAAAATGAACCAACATCAACAGCATTGAAAAGAACAAGAGATGCAGACTATAACCCATTTGAATTGCTCAGGTGGACCCTGTTTTTAAGAGGTTTTTCCTAATCCTTTCTTGCCTCTTAATATTTCAAAGAGCTATACACCCCCAACTCTAGACCCTGGCTTTCCATAGGTCACTCAGTCCTGTCCTTCCAAGGCAGCAGCAGCCACCACACTTTGAGGAAAAAGAAAAACCCTTGATGCTTGTGGCCTACTTCTGTTTGGTCTCGATACTTCTCTCAATATTATTTCCTTTTCCTTAGGATGCAGAGTAAGTCTGAGAAAGTAGATGTATTTTAATAACATTAGGGAATTTTTTTTTTTTTTAGTTGTGAGTAATAGCATAATCTGACTTGGAGTAGCTTAGCAATAGTTTTTGGTTACACTTTTTTTTTTTTGTTAATCTTCCTCAGCAAGCACTCAGGATATAGTTGGTTTAGAGTAAGGGTCAACAAACTGTGGCCCATGAGCAAGTCTACCCTGCAAGCCATTGTTTTCTCCTTAGCCTGAAAATTAAAGGTTGTTCAAGAAACAGCAACAATAGTGACTATATGACCCACAAAGCTTAAAATATTAAACCACCTAGCCCTTCACAATACAAACTTGCTAACCCCAGATTCAGAGATTCGATCAAGTTGTCAAGGACTCGCCCTTCATTTTCCTACTTGCTAAGCCATCACCTTCCCCTGTGGATAGCTGATACAACTTTCCACCCTATCCTTTATTCCAAAAGAACAGGATTTATTTGCTTATCTCTATTTTGTGGAAGAGAGAATTTTACCCAGAAGGCCACAGCTGGCATGCTCTTTGTTCCCATTGGCTGGGACACAATCATGTGGAGTAACTGCAAGGGAGCCTGGGAAAGGAAGGAACCTCCTTCTGTCAGGACCTGAAGTTGGCTGTACAGTCTACATCCACTTGAGATGTACTTACAGGGAAGCATCTACTTCATCAGGGCTACTGATAACAGGTCTGGCCTTTCATGGTATAGGAACAGCCCCCATCCCAGGCTCCTGGACCACATACATAGGGTCAGTTTGCAGGCTGGTCAGTATAGTGGTACTACCTATTCTCACCCCCCTTTATGAGATTCAGAGAAAAGATCTTCTATGCAATAATTGGCTGAGTTTAAATCTAACGTCACAGGAGGGTTTGATATCTTAGTGGTTACTGAAACATATATATATATATATATATATAATTATATATATATTAATCACTCTGTATATACCAAAAATTCTATTCATTTTACTGTATGTTTGTAAGTCCTTAAGAAAATTATTAAAATTACTAAGTGGGAGAAAAAGCATGAATGTTTGTGTACACGTTGTGTACACACAGTCATACCTAGTATATGTTGAGTCTTGGTAAGGGCAGCTGGTATGTAGTGAGGGCCAGGTAAGCATCTTAGGAACTTCTAATCCCTTTCTGAGGCAACCCATTCTGCAGGAAGCTTTCTCTTGCAGCTCACATACACCCAGTGGCAGCACCCCTCCAAATCTCCGGAATTTGCAAGGCCCACGATAAGCCAGAGTGACCCCGCCACACAACATATAGAAACACCCACAGCTTTGTGACGTCTTCTGCTCCTAATCACTAGAGCTAAAATTTTAGAATCCTCGCACTGGTGACTTTAACTAAGAGACTTCTTCAAAATAAATAAATAAACAAAAACTTTCATCCTTTGCTCATCTTCTTGGAACACAAGGGGCTAATTACAAGTGGGAAAATTCCTGTTTGATCAGAAATTCTTGTGTTTTGGGAAAAGGGAAAGCTCTAGTATTCAGAAAGAATTAAATGGGCTCTAAAGTTACCAAATTCCCTTTCCTCATTTGGGGACAGCGCAAATGAGCCCTTCTCTCTGGACCCATGAAATAAAAGTATGGGCGTGGGACCACAGGAACCCGGAGAAGCAGGGTCTCAGGTGAAAGTATTTGGATTTGACTTCCCGGTCTCTGTTAACCTAACTTGGTGAGACCCCTCTCTGAGAGCCTCTCATGAGCCCTGTTGTCTTGGCCAACTTCTCTTCCTAAATGACTTTACTACTTGAGCAGTGAGGTTGTTTATGGAGGGAGCTGTGTGTGGTAGTCCCTAATGGAGCATGTCTGCATAAAAGCCCTATTATGCTGAGGCAGGGCTGGGTCCCTCCGTTTAGCACAGCCCTCTCCCCTGGATTTATTAGGATTAGTGCAGGAAAAGTGAGTACTCTATGTAGCACAGCCTCCTGAAACTGATTTGCTTCCCACACTAGAGAAGGCTGAGAAAAGAATTTCCTGGGCTCATAGGTATTCCTATCAAGAGGAACCATGGAGTTCATCAAAAGACGAATGATGTTGAAAGTCGGTACAAAAATAGCAAAATGATGTCTCTGGAAAATTCACAGACGTGTTCCCTCACAGCAACTCTAAAAGTCAGCACGCCTGTTGGTTAGCAGACTGCCTCCAGGTCTTATCTGGTCCGAAGTGAAATGATGAAGAGGATTGAGTCAGGAGCAAGTTACACCCAATTCAATTTTGTATTGGAAATATTTTTTGTCTTGCAAAGTGCCTGTCTGTTGACTCTTGCCAATTCTTGTTTAATAATTAAAACAGGGACCCATTTATCCTCTGACTGGGACAGGCTTGGATGAAGGTGTTTATTGATCTGGCAGGTCACTGCGAAGAGCACACGCCTGCTGTCTTCCTGCCCATCTTTCAAGCGGTTACTGGTACTGTCATCTAAAAGTGATTCTGGTGGGAAATGCCAGCAAAGGGTGGCTTTGGGGGACAGCTTTGCCCAGGAAGGAAGGCAAATGCTACAAAGACAACATGGCACAGAAGGCAAAGAAAAGCACTGGCTCCTTCCAGGATGTTTGCACTGATCCTGGCTACATCTCTGGAAGGTTTGTTTGATCACCTGCTGAATCTTTGGAATGGTCTGTAAATAATAGATGAGGCATTTGGGTTGTCTTCAGTGTCTGATGGTTTGTCCTCTGTTAAAAAGAGTGATGCTGGATGTTATTTATGACCCATCAATACACTACATACTCTCCAGGCTTGCCTAAAATATATCGGTGTTGGGCTGTGTTGTTGTCCAATGCAAAGATTATAAAATGTCACCTTAATAACTAAGATTTCTGGGTTAAGTGTGAGACACACCTGGCTATAAGTGCTGGTGGATAGCTACCTAAATAATTCAGAAAGATCTTATGGCTCCATAAAATGAAAGGCTACTACTCTAGCCTCTCTATCCCTTTCTGTGGATCATCAAGAGTATATAAATAAACTCTATTTGGGTGAAAGTGATAAAAATCTGCTAGACATAGCTTAAGCAAAACAAAGGGATTTATTTTTAAAATGCTTGGTGCTTCATGGGGTATGAGGCAATAAAACAACAGTGTCTTAGGAAAGGTCCGGAAGCAGGAACTAAAATGCCCATGAGATTTTACTCCCTGTCTCCTTTCCGCCTCTCTCAAGGCATCTGTGGTAAAATGATCTAAGTGTACTGGACTTTCTGCAACTATTGCATACTTTGGGCCAATAAAATTAACTCTCAGTAGATGAAGAAAGTGTCAGTTCTTTGTCTGCTCCGACCATTCACAACCTTAGTGCAAATTCTGATATTTATCAACAACAGGCATAGAGGTTTATCAGATTTTGATAAAGACCTAGCATTTGCCATTTAGGTGCCCCAACCACATTCTGCCAGAAAAGTCATCTGGAAGCAGGAGGGCTAGCATACTTCACCTGCAAAGAACCAGATAGTAAATGTTTTAAGCATCGTGGGCCATGCAGCAATCAACTCTGTCCTAGCACAAATGCAGCCATGGACGATACATAAAGGAATGAGTTTTGATCTATTTCAATAAACTTTTTGAAATGCATTTGAAATTGTGTTAATTGTTCACATGCTGGGAAATATTCTTTTCATTTTTTCATACACATACACGCACACACACACACACACACACACACACACACACACACATATATATGTATGTATACACATATATATTTTTCTTAGTTCAAGAAATGTTCAGAACAGTGGCTGAGTTACAATTGGTTACTGAAGCTAGCATTTGGTGACTCCTCCAGTAGTGACATAGTCTTAGTCATTGTAAAGTGACCAAGAATCCACCAAAGCAGCATGCAGTTAAAGAACCATTCACAAGTCAAGCTTGGGGCAATTTTGTGACAAGACGATTCTGCTCTTATTTGCTCTCCTTTCAAAAGGAGTGTCACATTATGTCTTCTGCAGGCCATCACGCAGGGACCAGAAAGGTTCTCCCCCCCCCCCACCCAGTACTGTGGATTTAACCCAAGACTTTCACAATGAGCTACAACCCCGGCCCTTTTTATTTTGAGACATGATCTCACTAAATCACCAAGTGGCCAGGCTGGGCCTGCAAGCGTGTTCTGCCACACTTGGCCCAGAACATTCTTATTCACAGATTCCTCATATGCTTGGGAGCTTTCTCAACCTCCAACCTTTGTCCAGATCTCTTTCCGTTTCAACAAATATTCATTCATTATCGCAGGTTGCATAATACCCTTTGAAAAAGTATGTCTTTCCTAGTTTTGAATCTTGAGCAATAGGCATTATTCCAGCCATCTCAGAATGTGACCTCTTACCCATTGGTGTAGTACCCGCTGTCCAGTTTTTATTTTCTGTTTTGCACCCGGTGCTGGGAGACTGTCTTAGCAGAGATCCTTCTGTCTGCTGTTAAGACCTTACAGTGCTATTGGAGGTTAGCTTGATCGTAGCTTCCAACTGTGTTTCATTTAAAATGGGGTTCAGATTCCCCCAGCCCACTTCAGATACCCAAAACAAAAAATCAAAATCACTCAGCTAACAAGACCTTTTCCTAAGTGTCAAAAGATATTTTCCCCTGCATGTCCCTATTAAAATTCACATAAAAAGAGGTTAATAAGTTATGGGAAAAAATTCATATTGTTTGCTTCTGTGAGAGAAAACATACCAAAAGTCTATTATCAGTAAAACTTGGGAAGACTAATCTTAGCTCAGGTGGAAATATACTTCATGTCATCCTTATTAATTGCCAATTTTGGTCAAATACAGTATTGGCAATTTCATCTGGCCCAATGTCACTTGAAGTATATTATATATAACAGCATCTGATACATTCCTTTGCTTTATTGTAGGTTATCATGTTTAGTTTTCCAATTTCCGTATCACCCAATAGGGTTCATCATATTACACTGTAAAGAGGGGAGAGAAACAGGCAGAGACAGAGACAGAGACAGAGACAGAGGGAACTGGATTTCTCCTTGCCTGGAGAAGACACTTAACCAGTACCTACTCCTCAACCAATCAGTGTGGCTGGGGTGGGGGTGGGGCCAAAGTCACCACATAAAGGAGTTTCCAAGTGTGTACTCCTGTGGGTCTGAGTAATCATTAACAGTTTTCATTAAAAGTAATCATTAAAAATCATCAGGAGAGTAATCATTAAAAGTTAGACAGAGCCAATCCAGTAACTGTCCGTCACAGATGTGTTGTTCCATTCTCATGCCTTCGTATGAATCCTAAATAAAAAGATAACATTTAAAATATTTAACACCAAGTATGACTTAATCAGAATAGACTCAAGTTATAAACACTTACACATGCGAGTGACATAGTATGGCGTTCTTCAATACATAAGAACATTACTACTCTGTTCAGAATAAGTTCTTCCATGGACAGCAGTGAGAAAAGGACTTTAGAGTGAAGAGCTCTATGCAATGATGAGGATAAAGACAGGTAGGAGCCATAACTTGCAATTCGTAGCTCTGATCTTGTAGCATTTGTTGTCAGGTGAACCTGTTTACCAGGGGAGATTTGTCAGTCTCTGGACAGGAGAAGGATCAGCAAATACACAGCGGACTGTCTTCCTATGTGTCTGCCTTCACAAGTGGCTTCCAGCAGCATTTTACAGCTCAAAGCAAGGATCCTCTAGGCAAGTGATGGTGGACTTCTCAGAGACGAGTGCCCAAAGTGCAACCCAAAGCCCATTTATACATGGCAAAGTGCCAACACTGCAATTCAATAAGAATATTCAGGTTTCAATTGAGGAAAAAAAAAACCTCATACATAAACATCTTTTGTCTTAAAAGAAAAACAAATAACATGGTGCCATGGTTTTGCCACCACTGCCTAGACAGACCTGTCCATGTCGAATTGTCCCTTGGTCAGTTTTATTCTCAGTCCAAGGAAACTGAAGGTTTTTGTACTGATTCTTTTCACCCATCATTCTTGGCAGTCCTGGTGCCCAGCAATCGCTAGCCCTGCCCGTGCCCTCTTGTCTCTGCTAGTAGAATGACAGGACCTCATGGAAACAGGTCTGCCATATGAAAGGGGCTTGACGAATGCATGAGTCCTGGAGTCTTTCTTCTTCCCCAGCTCAACACACCCGCAGCAGTTGAGTGTCTTCTAGTAACCAGTCAGCTCGATTGATCTCAACTGGCAGGGCAGCGAACAAAATCCCGGCTATAGGCAGGGGTAGGGCTCAGGTCTGCTCCACCACTGACCGTGTGCTGTGCCAACCACATGGAAGAAGGATGAAGAGGAACATAAACTTCATGGGCCAGAAGAGAAGCCTGGCCACTACTGAACTAGCCAATCTAACAGACAAACGTGTGATGTCATGTTAAAGCATATTGAGACGTTTTGCTTTTATGGCTTCCTGCTAAGTTTACAATAAATATTTATTAAGTCAAACTGTGTATAAGGAACTTGTAATGTTCAACTTGATAGGTTTATCTTTTCTTTTCTTTTCTTTTTTTTTTTTTGGTACTAGAGATTGAATTCACAACCTCATACCTGCCAGGCAGGCACTTACACCCCTAAGCTAAATCCGCGGCCCTTGTAATGTTCAACTTGAAGAAGAGAAGATGGGGGAAGAGAGGCAGGGCATTGGGCATGGGAGAATGTATAGTAGCTGTCTTCAAACGTCTGAACAGTGTCATACTACAAGGAGTTAGAGCTTGGAAATGAGCTTCCCACTGCCCGAACAATTCAATCAAAAACTTCTTAGCAGAACTCTAAGTTTCTCTATAGGTATCTCTCAAAATTGTCTAAATGTTTGCATCTTTTCATGACATATCTGTACATGGGTGCATTCCATGCCAAGCCCCGGAATAAGGCCTGAGCATCTGATTTTTTGTTGCATGGTTCAGGTTGGGACCCGCCCCCAGTAGGATCTAGTTCCAATGTATTTTTCAGGCTCATTTCCTATCACTTCCTGCTTATGTGTAGCGAGAGCTCTTGGCCCACCGAATTCTTTTTTCTCTTCCTAGAGTATTCCAAGCTCATCCTAACATCAAGACTTTTGCTCTTCCTTGTTTCCTGGTCTTGCAGGAGTCCTTTTTCCGACTGCGACTGGTTCATTACCTTAAAGGTCCGTCTTGGTCAGGTTTGTTCTGTCTCTCCTATAAGTTTCTTAGAGCTGCTATAGCAAAATACCACATTAGGGGTGTCTTTAAAAAACAGAATTTTATTGTCTTACAATTCTGGAGTCTGGAAGTTCACAGTGAAAGTGACAACAGGGCCACACACTCTGTCTCTGGCAGCTCCGGAAAAATATTTATCCCATGTTTTCCTCTGGGCTTCTGATATTTCAGTGCTCATTGCATTCCTTGGCTTGGAGATGCATTCATCTAATCACCTGCTCCATCATCATTTGAGCTCTCTCTGTGTCTCTCCATGGGACACGTCTCGGGACACATCTCTTCTGACAAGGACACCAGTCGTGTTTGAATGGAACCTACACTGATGGATGGTATCTTGATTATATGCAAAAAAGCTCTATTGCCATATACTGCCTCATCCAAAAGTATTGGAGGTTAAGACTTCAACATATTTAGAGAGGGCACAACTCAACTCATTTCTCCCTGTACGTAAAGTAGCTCTATTCCACTCTCTCTGGTCATTATCCTTTCCTATTTCTTGACTACATCTAAAGCCATCTTACTTGTTAGACCATTTGCATGTCAGTCAGCTCCCACACTGAGCATGAGCTGCAGCAGAGCAGGAACTTCACTTCTCTGCAGTGTGACTGTGGACAAGGCCGGGAAGGCTGAGTTACCAATACCTGCTGCGGTGCATAGGACAAGCTAGTGATCAAAGGAAGGAGGCAGACTGCATCGTACTGCAAGGAAGGCTTTCAGGTAATCAGAGCCCACTCTATAAGAAATAAGCTGCTTTTTTGGAGGTGATGGGCTCCTTGTTGCAGGGTGGTGGTGGTGGTGGTGAGGGAGTTCATGCTAAGGCTAGGCAGCATCTGAGATGGGATAATGAGGAGTGGGTTCACATATCAGTTCAGGAATGGATTTATGTCTGCTAAGAGCCATTTGGATGCGGAAGTTATATAAATCTGTCTTTGAGCAGGATCTTGCATGAAACACAATCTGAAGAAATGACTCTAACTGTGAAAACTTCAGATAGGCGGAAGTTTCCCATTATAGCTTTCCAACAGGTAAAATCTCGTGACAGTGCTCAAATCACATTATATCTGTAGCTCCTTTAGGTCTCAAGAGTCTATTCTTAAGCATACTTTGAACTTCTTCAGTCTTTCTTTCTTTCTTTCATTCTTTCTTTCTTAGGTTCTGTTGGTGCATTCCATCTAAATAGGAGGAAGAAACTTTCACTTTCTGTTTGGGAGCCCTTTAATGACTTCACTAAGCTATTCCAATAAAGCAATTGTATTAAGTTGGTCCTGTCTTAAGAAAGGAACACCTTCTCTATTGCAAGCTCTTGCTGCCAGGGGACTCACTGCTACCAGAGCAGTCAACTTTGATTTGTGTATCAATAATGTCGTGTCAGTAGCCAGAGGGGATGGCAACAGGGCGTTCCAGATGCTTTCATTGGTGCTTTTGCTGGAGGATTATTTCAAATTAACTTCAGTCTCTTGGAAGACACTGCACAGTAGAATGCTATTTCCCATTTGTAAACAAAATGGTGAATAATTACAGGAGAAACTAAGACAGGATGATTTCTAGGAAATGTCACATCTGCAGATCTTAATTTTCTTCCAGTACCGTTGCCGTGTTCTTCCTTTCCTGTTGCTTATAACCTCTTAGGTGTAATACTGAGTAGAACCTGGTTACAAGGCAATTGGCCTCACAGCCACTCAGCAGAATAACTAGAGACTCTTCTGCCATCACTGTAGCCACAAGGGAGGAAACGGAAGAATGAGGGACACTGCTGAACACTAAATAGAATGGCATTTATTTTATGGTACGACATAATTAAAGTGTCTTTTGTATGTGATGGCAAAAGTAATAGTTGTAGTATAAATTCTGAAAAATGCTGAAAAACAAAAGGATAATATTACCTCTTATTTTATTTTATTCCCCCAAATAACCACTATTTATCATTTAGTATATCTACTATGAAACCCTCTCCTGTACTCGTGTGCGTGCATGTATGTCTACTTTATAGGAAAGAGATCATATTATGTTTTTACTTAATGACACAGAACAGGGATTGGCAAACTTTTTCCCTGAAGGACCAGAGAGTAGTTTGGGTTTTGCTGGCCATAAAGTCTTCATTGCAACACTCAACACTGTAGCTGCAGGACAAAGTTGGGACAAAGGACAAAGCCAGTGTATTAGTCAGTTTCTCATCACTGTGACCAAATATAGTCACAATTTAGAATGAGAGGTTTAACGTTGGCTCATGGTTTCAGAGGGTTCCATCCATGGTTGGTGGGCACCAAGGAGAAGAGTTATGGCACAAGTGTCAGGCAGAGAAAAACTGCTCAATACATGCATGGTAGCCAGGAAGCAGTGAGAACAAGAAGAACCAGGGGAAAGAGACATCCTCCAAGGGCACATCCATGGGGATCCACTCCTCCCACAGAGCTCCACCTCCTAATAGCACATTCAGCTATGAACTCAGCAAAGGATTAATCCACTGATGAGTATAATGCGGACATGATCCAACCAATCTTCTGAAAGCCCCACCTCTGAATACATGAGACTTTGGGGGGACATTTTAGATATAAACCATAATAGTCAACCCCAGATAGTAAAAAAGGAGTAGCTATGTCCCAGCAAAACTATTTATACACACAAGTGACGGACAGGAGTTACTCTATGGTCACGGTTTGCAGACTTTTGATATAGGATGAATTCTTTGCATGTCACTAATATTTTCCAACATTATTTTCAAAGATATCATGCTATATCATTGCATTGATGTACAATAATTTAAAACCATTATTGTTCATTATTGTTGAGCATTTATATGGCATCCATTTCTTATTAATGTAAACAATTCAGAGATGGACAACTCTTGCAGTTAAATCTCTCATGGTTATTTCCTTAATATAAATTAATTAAAATGTTGTTGATAAAACTAAAGCATGTACAAAACTTTTTATCAATTTGCATTCCACTAATGTTGTATATTACAGACTACTTATTACATTTGGGCAGTTTTTTTAGAATTTCCTACTATTGCATGGAAATTCCACTTTCAGCAATACTACAACCCATAAAATTTGACCCAGTGACTACCCTCATAGAGACAAAACAACTACAGAGAAAATCATTTTATATTTCTTATATTATTTTTCATGAGTATTTTAAGAATCTGAAGAAAATCTTTTTGTACAGTTCTTTGAATTTCTATGCTCATCATCATACTGTCTACAAATAAAAAGTTCAAATTTTTCAAAGACTGTTTTGAAAGAAAATGCACACACCAACAAAAAAATTCTACATATAATTTCAGGAGATGCAAAGAGGACCACAGCAGAAAAGCCCATGGTTTAAAAAAAAAAATCAGTCACCTTGAAAATCTACTTTCTTAGAAACACAGACACTAGTTTAATAAGATCAAATGGCTATTTATTTGTCTTCTCTTTTCTAAGTTTATTGAATATTTAGTTTTCCTGATCTAAATTCTTTAAATCTAATTTATGTATTCTTAGTTTTCTCTGTAATGGCTATAATAGCATTTGTGTGATAAAGTGGAAAAGGAAAGAAGAGGAAGTAAGAGGGTAGAGAATGGTGGAGGAGTGTAAAACTAATTAGGAAGAAAGTGAGAAAAAAAAAAGGAAGCCAAGGATCAATACCAATAATTTTGCCACAGTCTCAGATCTAAATTGTGTATACCAACTGGACTCAAATTCCTGAGCAACCACCATACTGTTTTCCAAAGTGTTTGTGTTAATTTCCATTTGCACCGACAGAGAATGAGAATTTTTCTTACTCCACATTCCCATCAACATTATCATTCACCCTTTGGATGAGAAGCACCCTAACAGATGTGAGGTGATATTTTATTGTGGTTTTAATTTGCATTTCCCTGATGATTACAAACACCAGCATTTTTTCTTATATCTGTTGCCCATCTCTTCCTTTGAGAAATGTCTGTTCAAATCCTTGACTGTTTTCTAATGAAGTTATTTGTTTTCTTGTATTTAGTTGCTTGAGTTCCTTCTGTATGTTGGAGATTATTAGCCTCTTATCAGATTTATTTGAACAATAGTAAGTCTTGATCTATTTACATCTTTTTAATATCTCTTAGTATTTTATAGTTTTCAGTGTATAGTTCCTGCACATATTGTATTGAACTTATTCTCTTTTTTTGAAGAGTATATGAAAAATCACTGTAGTATTTATTTTTTATAATTAAGTTAATTGGTACAATTTAGATATGCATAATGATCACATTCACTGTAGGAAATTTGTACCTGTTCATGATATATCTTAGTTTCTCTTTTTTTTTCCATTCCCCTCCCCTCTCTTCGACCTCCCCCCCCTTTATTTACAAAGATTTGTTTCCATTTTATCCTTTTTTTCCTCATTTTTAAATTTTTCCTTCCATTCCTCTCTCCAACCCCCATTTCTCTTTGAACAGTTACTTCCTATTTCACAATATCTCTTATACATTTTTGTTCTTATTTGCACTTTCAGTTTCTCATACCAGAGAGACTATTCAATATTTACACATATGTATTGAATTAGTTTTACATAGTTCATGGATTTCTATGTGATTTAAATCATACTTTTAAATATTGTTTACCAATTGTTGGTACCATACAGAAATGCAAGTGATTTTTATATATTAACCTTGCTACCTTGGGTTTAATAAATTCATTTATAAGTTTTGGTATCTTTTTGTACAGTTCTTTGAATTTCTATGCTCATCATCATACTGTCTACAAATAAAAACAGTTCAAATTTTTTTCTTTCTAGTCTGTATGGCTTTTATTACCTTTCCCTCGCTTATTTCACTGTGTAGGATCTTAGGAAAATTTGAAAAGGAGTAGTGAGATTACATATTATTACTTTATCGTTGACCTTTAGAAGAAAGTATTCAGTCCTTCACCATTAATTCTGGATAGTGGAGGCTTTAGATTGTGTTCCTTTTCAGACTGAGAAAACGTCTATTCCTATTCTGCTAAGAGTTGTGGTTTTTTTTCTTTTTTAAATCATGAACGTGTATTGATTTTAGTCAAATGTTTTTCTACATCTCTTTGGCTGATGGTACGTTTTTCTTTTCTTTTTTTTTTTTATATATGATGGATTGTTTTC
Organism: Dasyprocta punctata; assembly: GCA_004363535.1. Lineage (NCBI taxonomy): Eukaryota > Metazoa > Chordata > Mammalia > Rodentia > Dasyproctidae > Dasyprocta > Dasyprocta punctata. The sequence goes on along the minus strand of RJWM01002542.1, from coordinate 14,045 downwards.
CTTAATATTCAAATGACAAACCAATGTTTCATATCTGGGATTAAACCCTACTTGGTCATGGTGTATTAGTGTTCTGATAAATAATGATAGATTCCATTTGAAAACATTTATTAAGAACACTTTTCTATTTATAGGGCCAGAACCTGAGTCTTGATCTCTCACTCTCTTCCCCTGGAGCATGAGCTTCATCCCTGGCTCCACCACCTTTTCCACCAACTGCTGGTCCCTGTCCTCGCTCCAGGCCCCCAGCCACCAGGTCCAGCCAGCCAGTGGTGCAGCCCGCAGATTTCTGTGTGGGGTTTCACCAGTTTATGGGCAGCGGGGGATCCAGAGACTTGGAAGTGGATGGCCAAAGGTTTGGCAGGATTGGTGAGCATATAGACCAAGAAGTAGATCACACAAGACCTGGACTGCCTAATCTTCTAACTGGATAGAGTGAGGACTCTGCAGACTGGTAATCGAAGGCTGCAGAGCAACATTTGAGAACATTTGGAGATGAAGAGGCCCCAGGACAGACATTGGGGACATTACTTCAAGGGTACCAAGGAGCTGAGGGTTACCATCTTTGCAAATTCTGTGGACAGTGCCCACACCATTCTGCAGGCTGGGGTTACTAGTCTTGTTGCTGACGACTTTGGATTCAAATATGAGATGGAGCTGGGCATGTGCCAGTCTGTGAAGAGTGATCTCCACGGCTTCCGTAAGGTCACTGATGACACCAATATCCCGGGTCTGCCACTGGAGAGAGACACTGAGGAAGTCAAGGAAGAGCTGCTAGTCACAAAGAAGAACCACAAAGAGGAAGAGAAAGGCCTCTAGGGCCACACTGGGATTGACCAGGGAGATGAATGTCCCGAGTCTTAGGACCTCAGCAAGACCTTGCTGACTATCCAGTCCCAGTAAGAAGAGCCTCTGGGTCAGAAAAATCATCCACACAGTCAAGATGGCACTCCCGGAGCTGAGACAAGTGGGCCAGGCTTTAGAGATCTACCTGGGCTTCTTACAATGATGACGGCAAACTTGGAGAACAGCCCAAGCAACGTGGTGGCCTGCTACACCATACAGATGAGCAGCTCCACCCGGTCCTCCCGCACCTGGGAAGAGGGTCAGAGCCAGGCCCACAAGCAGGAAACTGCGGAACATCAACGTCAAGCTAGAAACTGAGCGCCCCGTGTACCGCCCCCTGCCGGAAGACTGGAGCACTTTCATCTCAGTGATGCCAGGGGCTGCTGTCAACAGCGTCCAAACTACCTAAAAGACCACCTGCTGCAGAATCGTGGAAGGCAGTGTCCCCAAATGCTGAGGAGCTGAGGCAGCAGGAGCAGGATGCCCTTGGGGAAGCAGGAGTCAATCAAAGTTCAGAGGTCACTGGGGAAAACAGATTATTAGTATGTACTGTCATTTCTTATTGTATCTCTGTTCTTTATATCATGGTGTTATGTCCTCAAGAAATGAGTTGATAAATGTTCTTTTCTCTATTTTCTGAATGTGTATAAGATTAGTAGTATTTGTTCCCTAAATATTTTACAGAATTTATGAGTGAAATCATCTGGTCTGAGAGGTTTTTTTTATGAAGGTTTTTAATTACAAATTCAAGTTCTTTCATAGATTCACGGCTATTCTAATTTTCCTATTTCTTCTTATGCCACTTTATGTAATTTGTGTCTTTCAAGAAATGTGTCCACTTACTCTAAGTTGTCAACTTGATTGGCATAAAGTTGTTCATAATATTCACTTATTATCCATTTAATGTCTGAAGGGTCTTTACAGATTTTTCTCTTTTAAAATCCTGATACTGGTAATTCATTTCTGCTCTTCTTGACAAATCTTGCCAGAGGTTTACTAATTTTATGATTTTGCCAAAGAATGAGAGCAGCACTGAAGTCTCCAACTCTAGTTGGGTTTTATTTTTCTATGTTATTCTGTCTACTTTGCTACATATATTTTGAAGTTCTGTTTATTAGGTGCATATGTAGTTGGGATTATTTTGCCTTCTAAGTGAACATACCATTTTATTGTTATAAACAGTCCTTTTTTTATCCTTGATGTCTACTTAAAATGATATGGACTCACTCTAGTTTTCTTATTTCATTTGTATGACATACTTCTATTCTTTTTTTATTTTTATCTTATCTGAATTTAAATTTTAAAGGCAGTTTTTGTAGACACATACAGATAGTTTTACATTGTTAACCTCTGATATGTCAGTGGAGTGTTTAGACTATTTGTTGTTCATTAAATTGTTGATATGACATGATTAAATTTATCATCTTGCTGTATATTTCCTTACCATTCAACCTTCTCTCACCACCTTTTTTCTCTCATATTTTTGCCTTCTCTTGAATTAATTGGATTTTAAAAAATTTTTTCATCTATCCTGTATTGGCCTCCTATCTATACATATTTGTTGTATTTTTAATAATATCTCTAGACTTATATTTTATGGCCTTAAATTAACACAATAAACACCAAATAGTATATTATTTAATGTTCAATGAAAACCTTGGAATAGCATGTACTTCCATCTCTTCCATTCTGTCCTTTGTGCTAATGCTCTCCTGCGTTTAACTTTTAATACGTAACAAACTGAAAACCCATTGCTTTGATCTGCTCAATTTGAGATTATGAGGTCCTCCTTCATGACTTGAACTGAAAACACAGCTACAGGTTTAGAAAAAGATGGAAAGGTGAGCTTATTTTTTTCATTTTTCTATCACCAGATCGGGGTTGGCATGGAGTAGCATCTTTAAAAATGATATTCTGTGGTTACTAGCGAATACTCCTGTGTAACATCTGGCAATAGTTACAGTGATAAATGATAACATTGGAGACGGATAGATGATACTTTTAATATACAGAAACAATTTTTTTTCTTTTGACCCTGATAGTATTTTTTAAGAATACTCTTCCCCAACTTTCTACTTTGAAGTTTTTGCTGGTGAGTACAGTGTGAATTTTATTCCTGGACCTAAGCAGCTACAAGGATCGGACATATCTGATTGTTACCTGGTGGTATGTGGGGTAAAAGTACACTATTGGCATCTAGTGATTGCCAGTAAGGATGTTGCTTAAGCATCTTAAAATGCACAGCATAGCGCCCCTGCTCAGTGAAGAACTGGTGGCTGCAAAATGTCAGTAGTACCTGAATTCTGAAACTGATTTACATCAACTTCCTGGTCTCGCTATACATGTTTGCTACAGCTTCCAGCTGTAGTCCTCATCTCTGATCCCAGGCAAGACTCATAAACTGTTCCCCAAAGGCTACAAACTCTACTTCTCGCTGCTTCTCTGAAGACGATAAGGCAATTCGATTGCAGCAGCGACATCAAGCGTTCGGACACTTGGTACCCTCCAGATGCGCTGCTAAGCGACTCGTCATACATGAACTCTTTAAGGCCTCTCAACAACCTTTCAAGGTAGGTTTTATGACCATGAAATTGAAATTCCATGATTGCTGAAAACAGGAACTCTTCTCGGTCTTCAAACAGAACCCACTGCTGTGAGTATTTAGACACTGGAACAAGGTAGCCTTAGTTTGTCACACCTCTGTCGCTGTGACATGGAGCAAAACATTAAAACTCAGTGGGCCTCAGTTTTCTCATCTGAAGATATATAGCAATGAAAGGCCAACTCATTTGAGTTATTAGGAGGATGAGCACTCTGAACCATAGTTAGTCCGAAGTTAAGTGTTTAATCCGTAGTAAGTGTTCAGTGAAGGTTAGTTAGCATAATTGCTGTTATGTTTGTATTTCTTGTATGACTAAATATTCAGGCAGTACATGGAGTGTACTGGCTCCAGGCTGCCCCCTCCCTTCCTCCCTGTCATCTCTCCTTCATCTTTTACTTCTTCTCAGTTTTCATTCCCAGGAAGACCCTTCCCAAGTCTTGACAGTTCAGCTGTGAACACCTCAGTCTCACACCCTAGATACTTAGAAAAGCAATAAGGTCCAGAAAACTCCAAAGCTTACTGCAGCTGGCACAACTTGTGTGATCCTTAAACCCTGTTATGGGGCAGGTGAAGTATAGTACTGGAGTTTCCATCCCTGGAGAGCGATCTGATCTCCCTTCTACCCCATAGACCAGAAAGAGCCTTCTCCCTTAAGGGTAAATAGAGTCATCGTTCACCAAGATGGCCTGTGCTCTGAGCTGATCAAAATGACAGTTCGACAATTGTTTCCATTATACAGAAAAGTGTCTCAGTGAGACGATGTCATTTTCACAGGGAAACAAAGCTATTAAGTACGAGAATAAAAATTCAAACCCTGACTTCTAAACGTTCAGGAAGAACTTGGTATTAAGAAACCTTATATCAATAGATCAAAAGAAAAATGACAGTGTCATCACATGTGCTGAAAGGCTTTTGATAAAAGTCAATATCCTTTCTTCACAGATAATCCTTCCTAACATTAAGCTTCAAAAGCAATGGGAAAGATTTTTATGAAGATTTTAAATTTTTACTAAGGGGACTTTGAAAACCTGAAAAAAAAATGAGTAAGAGTGACTTTGATTTTCTATAAGTAAATCTTTATGTTTAATATGATTTCAGGAGAAAAGTTATCACTTTTTAAAATTAGAAGATCTAATTCTAAAGTTGAATTAAAATTATATCAATAAAAATAGGAAAATTCTGCAACTTATTCTAAGAGTAACATAATTATAATATGGTGGCATTGATACAAAATAAAGCAGATCAATGGAATAAAATTGAGTCCAGAAATAGGCAGAAAAAAGTATGGAAATTTATTATGTGACAGAAGTGATATTTAAAATCAGTTTGGAAAAGATTCAATATATGATGTTAAGGCATCTGAACACTATTTGGATGAGAAAAGGAATCCTACCTCACATACTACACTAAAAGCTATACCAGATGTTCAAGTATTTAAATGTAAACTATTAAAACAAACCTATTACTTACTAGCATTATGTGGAAGAACTTTCTCATGAGTCACAGGACAAAGAAATTCTTCGAAAGAAGTGACATCAAATCCAGGAATCGTAAAAGAAAAAATGATGACTTTAACTATATATTGTTGTAAGTTGAATTGTGCTCTTCGAAAAGACACAAGGTGTAACCCCATGAATGTGACCTTTTTTTAGAAAAAACGTCTTAGCAGATGGTGTCACATTAAAATGAATTCATAGTAGATTGGTGAGCTCAAGTCCAGTGACAACTGTCCTTAGGAGAGGAAAATCTGAACCAAGAGTCAGTCAGGGAAAAGCACTCCACAGTGGCAAAGGCAGATATCGGAAAGTTGTTGACACAAGCCAAGCGACAGTAAGGACTGCCAGGAAGCAACAGAAGTTGGAAGAAGCAAGAAAGGATTCCCCCCTAGTTTTTTCAGGGAATATGTCCCTGCTAAAACCTTGACTTTGGACTTTTAGCCTTCATAACTACATGAGAATAAGTGCCTTTGATTTTCAGTCACTCCATTTGCAATAATATATTACTTTTGTTGTAGAAAACTAATGCAAATATAAATTTTTTGCAAGGGGAAAAAAGTTAAGAACAAAGTTAAAGAACAAGTAGAAAAAAAATAGTTGCAATTCGTATAAGAAAAGAATAACTTTCTTAACATGTAAAGAACTTGTGTAAGTTTCTTAAAAACCAAATAATAAAAAATGGACACAAGATGCTCTACTAGTGTCCATGATGCTTTGCTGCTCATCCATGGAGTCTCATCACCTTGATCACTTTGTCTTCTCTTGGAGCAGAGAACAAGGGAGAGACTCTGGTGCTGAAAAATGAGACCTTGCCCCAGATGGCTGCAGACATCAGGAGTTAGCCGGGCAGCGCCAGCATCAGGGATGTGCCCGCCACGTGGTCACACAGAGAAGGGCTCCCAGCAGGGCTTTGCGCTCTGCTGCCGCCATCTTGGAACTCTGAAGACTCATGGAGCAAGAGGCTCTCCATTTTTATCTGCATTGAGTGCTGCAAAACTTGCAGTCAGTTCCGATACACAAACTATTCAATTAATGATGGGGGTGATTACACCATACACAGGTGCTTTGTCTGCCTCTGACTGGTTCAAGAGACAGAGCATCTCCAAGCTTGATATTCTTAAAAACAAACAATAACAACAAAACAACAAAAAAGCAAATGGGGAAGAGGAAAAAAGAAAAAAATTAGCTGCATGAACTCTGAAGCCAGGAAAGCTGGCACCATTGCCTTTAGCAAGATGTTATCTGACATCTTTTGGCTGAATGCGTCCTTTCATGGGGTGATTAAACAGCAAATATCTCTGAGCAGCATAATGTTTATTAGACATTACTCTGTTAGGGCAGCTTGTGTTTTCCCTGTATTCTGTTTCCGTATTCAAGTGTGTACAATTTGTTGATTTAAATAAAATTTAAAATAAGCCGTGCTGCTTGAGGAGCTGCTGACAGGGCCTCACAGAAAACTTTGAGTTTTTTTTATTATTAGGAAACAATTCTGTTTCTGTGTCATGTTTTTCTGGCTTTTGCCTCTTCCCTCCTTTTTCCCAGCATCCAAGGATGGCAGCCTGAAAAACCAATATTTTTACTTTGTTGAATGTTCATCTGTCTCTCTGAAATACTTCTAGCCAGGAGGTAAAGATCCTACTGGTCCATCCCACCCTCACAGGCTATCAGAAAAAGGAAGAGCCTGCTTGGGGCAATGGTCATTTGCATTCCATACAGGACCCCCACTGAGGGTTGAATACTACGGAATGTTGAAAATTCTTCTTTATTTTGAGTATGCAAATATTAACGACAGTATGGATAAGTGAATATTCTTGTATGTCATTCAATAGGCAATGTCTCTTTAAAATAAAAATACTCATGACCTTCATTAAGTCATTTATTTGTCCCTCCTGTTCACGTCCTGGAGATACCTTCTCAAATTGTCTTGGTTACTTTCTCTTCACTGGGACACAGCACTCCACCCCCACAATTTAAAGGAGGACAGTTTTATTTTGGCTCACAGTTTGTGGAGGTTCCTGTCCAAAGCTGGCTCCAAGGCAGAGTGGCATGGCAGGGGAACCTTGCTTATGATTTGGCAGCAGGAAGCAGAGCATGATTAAGGGAGAAGAGAGGGAGGTAGACCCTTCTAGAGCATATCCACAGTGACCCACCTTCTCCGACCAGGTCTCCCAATGTTGTCACATTTAGCTGTAAACTCACCAGTGTACTAATCCTCTGCTGAGGACTCCACACCCATGATTCAATCACCTCCCAAATGCCCCATTTGTGAGTGCATGAAGCTTTGGGGCAACATTAAGATATAAACCGTAACACCTGTGTGCATAAGAGACACGTGCAAGACAATATACCTCATTCTTTGTGGGAACTGCAACAGCAGGAAGCAAGCACCATTTCCACGAGCAAGAGCATGCTTGTGAGTAGCATGCAAGAGTGAAGTGTGAGGCAGTGCATACAAAGTGTAAGACGGACTTCGGTGAGCCCCCATATGCAAATCACTGATGCACATATTTTGGGGAAATAGGCAAGTTGCAAAAACATTACACACCACACGTGATGATTTTTTTAATAACCAAAAAGCAATATTTTGTATTTCTTGCAGCTACCTACCTGTACATTCAAATCCATGGGAAATGGTTCAGAAGAAAAGGTAGCAGGTTGACAGAGATGCTATCACAGTAGAAGAAGAGTAGGATAGAGGGGAGATGCAAAACTGCTTCATTTGTGTGAGATCACGTGTATTCGTTATTGTTTTAATAAGTTGATATTTTAACTGATACAAAAAAAAAGTTATAAAATTCAAGGAGTTAGTACTACTTAATTGGGTTTCCAAGCCACATTTGATTTTTGCATATCAGACATATGTTTGTGCATATAGCAACATAGAATTTTATGGTAAAATATTCCCGTGTTTCTTCATAAACAATGTATGAAGATTCTTAGAAAGTGCTGTATAAATATAAGACCATGGAAACAAATGCCTACTATTAAGTAAGCCCTGCACAGACCTCAGCAGAGCCATGACCAAGCAGGAGGATCCCTAGCTTTCAAAAAACTTTTATCTGTGCCATCCATCCCTAAACGGCCCAAAGACCACTGCATTAGACCCAGCGAAACAAACTTTGCAAATATGGAGACCGGGAACCAAAAACTTTTAAAAGCTCCTGGAAAATTGCTAAACACACCTAGAGTTCCCCAGAGTCCCAAAGCAGGAAGAATTCTCAGCTCAAATGCTACTTCTCAGCTTCCCCAGGTCATAACACATTATCCTGTTTCATTTTTCACAAAGTGGTCATTGTTTACCTGTTTATCTTTCTGCCCCAGAGGATTCTACATGCCACCCTCTGCGTGCAGCCAGATGTCTGGCACATTTGCATCCAGTGAAAGTTCACAGGCCCAGTTAGTATCTGATAAATATCACTCACCTGACTGGGTAAATGCATGAAAGCTGAACAGAGGCATTCTCTTCCATCCCTTGGAGACAGAGATAGAGGCCCCTGTAATGATGTTTTGCTCCTTCTCTCCTTTTCTGTTTCTCTTTCTTTCTTTCTTTCTTTCTTTCTTTCTTTCTTTCTTTCTTTCTTTCTTTCTTTCTTTCTTTCCTTTCTTTCTTTGTCTCTTTCTTTCTTTTTTCTTTCCTTTTCTTTCTTTCTTTTCTTTCTTCCTTTACCCCTTCCCTTTCTTTCCCTTTTCATTTCTCCTTCTTCCTTCCTTCTTCCTTTTCTTCTGTTTTTTTTTCAATACCAAGGATTGAACTCAGAGCCTTTACACTAAGCTACATCATGGACCATTTCTAATTTTTATTTTGAGGCAGGATCTCATTAATTTGCTAAATTACTCAGGCTAGGCTCAAATTTGTGATCCTTCTGCCCAGTTTCCCAGGATGCTGGGATAATAGGTATATCCTTCCATGCCTGGCAATCAACTTTTTCTTACACCTGAAAATTATTTAAGAAGAAAATAATGCAGATCTTTAGAATTGTCACTTAGCCAGGATCCTGCAATGTGGAATCTTTAAAGAAGTTCGTTTTGTTGGCATTCTTTTCCTAACTTTCTTTTAGCATTCCTGCATAAAAAAAAATCACCCCCAAGTTTAATAGCATAAAGGAGCCATTTTCAGGTGCACTCAAAATGCAAAGAGGTTGGAAAGTATACAAAAGGGTGGCTACTCCCTGTTTCACAGTGTCTGAGGTTTCCCCAGGAAAAAGACTTGATCTTGATTGTTGGAGAGCCTTCTCTCACATGGCTGATGGTACCTTCCAGTTGGTGGCAGGGACCTCAGCTATTGATTGGCAGTAATGTCCAGATATGGTTTCTCGACAAGGCTGCTTGGGCTACCTTTCAACATGGCAGTTATGTAGTGTTGGGTCTTCTCACATGGTAGCTCAACTTCCAAGTGTGAATGCCTCATTTAACAAAGCTAAAGCTCGATCATCATCCTTGCTCTATATTCCAAAGGCGTATAGAGTCACCTCCACCATTTCCATTGATTACAAGTGAGACCAAAGTCTGTCCAACTCCAAGGGAAGGAAAATTACACTCCAATTCTAGATGGAGGCAGAGGATATGTTCTAAAAAACATGAGGCAGGAAATGGTATCTTTGGGAAACACAATCTAGCACGCCTTCCTAGCAAACAGCAATTGGGAATAAACAATCCATTTTATAGATAAAGGAGCAGGTGAAGAGAATGAATAACTGGGCCAAAGTCAAGCAGTTGAATGATAAGTGGCTGGATTCAAACTCAGGTCTGTTTTTCCCAAAGCTTTCTCCCTCACACCTCAGCCCTGTCGCACCAGATGGAGATCATATTTATGTGTTTCATCTTGCCTTCACTGTTTCTTAGGGAGCCATATCCAGGTCCCTGATGTTGCCAGGTGTGGACATAGTATCTTCCTGCAATTTACAGACTGCATTACTGATGCAATAACCTGCCCCTCAGTACTTACTAGGCAGCCATTGAAATGAGTCTCTTCTGGAGGTCCAGAGAAATTGCCATTTGGAGACCAGAGCTTGAGCAGAGTTTGCAACTTCAGAATGACAGCAGCTCCCCAGCAACTGTCGAGTCTGGTGAGCAGTGATCCTCCATCCATATGACACAGTTTGGGTACTTACCACAAGGGCCCTTAAATGGCTCCTTTTCCATCAGAAAAGAAGAAATAAGTTGAGGGGGGTAATAGCTAAGTTTAAATGTAACTGTTCACATTGTCTGGTCTTTAGATGGATAGTAGGTATTTCTCATTATTCCCTGACACAGACATGCTACCAAGAGTGATTCGGCACCTTGTGAAGATAAATCAACAGCCATGATGGCTCTTGTCACTGTCGTGTTGAGAATGTGACTCTAGGGACCGATGGGGTGTAGGAGTAAGCACAAGCCTAGACCCTGTCGGGGTAGTTAGAGGGGAAAAGGAGAATGCAGAGAAAGAAAAACAGAAGCAAAGCAATAAAAAGTCCCTGTCTCTCACAGCGTTGTTCCCAAGTGCCATACTTTTGAGAGAACTAATGTTTTTGGAAGTCCCGACAGGTCAAAGGGAAAAGAGGTGTCAGGTTAGTGCAGCAAGAAGAAAGAGAGGTTTTTTAATTAACCATTGAGAAGAAGATACACACTCCACAAGGAGCGCAGGGGAAGGTAGGTAAAAGGATCCAGACACCCTGAAAATCTGAAAAGTGTCCTATTTTCCTGATAATTTTAGGTGAAATTATTTATAAATGACACAAAGCTGAGAGCCTCCCAAATTATCTTTGTTCATTCTATTTTTACAATCATCATTTTGTGCTGATAAAAGCAACACCTTTTAATAGCATACATTTTAGGAAGTATCATAAAATGTGTAGAAACTCATAATCATTTCATCTAGCAGTACCAATGTAAATATTTTGTTGTGTAGCCCTCCAGGTTTCCCATATATATTTATTACAAAAAAAGAATTCAGACAAAACATAGTGTTTTGTGACCTATGATTTTTCTTTTCATATACCATGAACTTTCTCTTGTGTCAGTAAGTAGATATTTGCATAATCATTTTAACAGACACATAATTTTCTGTTGTAATATTATTTAATCAGACTCCCATGACTGAGTGTTCAGGGTTATGAAGTTTTTCTTGTCATAAATAATAGACACAAGTATCACATACATATACCTTTGAATACTTGCTTGCCTCAGATACATTTCTCAAAGTATTTTTTTTTTTTTGTAAAGTGCAGCAACATATTAGAGTGTTTTATACGTATGGTCAAATTATTATCTTAAATTGTAGTAAGAATTAAATTTGAATGTAAAAACTTGATGCAGGGCTGGGGATATAGCTCAGTGGCACAGCACCTGCCTGCCAATGACAAAGCTGTGAATCTGATTCCCAATAACAAAAAAAAAAAAAAGAAAAGAAAACTTTATGCAATTCTATATTGTTTTCTTTCTTTCTTTCTTTCTTTCTTTCTTTCTTTCTTTCTTTCTTTCTTCTTACTTCATCCTCCTTTCCCTGTTTTTTTCCTTCAATAGCCAGTCACTGCTACTCAAAAAACCCACAGGCCAGGGTGGAGGTCGGGAAAACACAGCCCTTGGTCACCTCGGCTGACCATCTGATCATTTTGTCTGATTCATGAGCTAAGAATTGTATTGATGCTTTAAAATGACAGCAGACAGCCTGGGCTTGGAGTAGGGTGTCAGTGAAGATCCTGCTTTAGGGTCCCACTCAGGGCCTCACAAACTGGGACTTTAGACCAGTGGTTAAAAGTCTGCATCCTAAAACACCCTCATCGAAGGTTACAAAAAAATAATACATATGACTGACTCCCAGTGTTGGCATTGGTACCAAATAAAATAAGATGTAAAAACTGTCTGCTGTCAGTGGCTAGTACCTGGCAAAACCTCTCTGTCACCGTTGTTGCTGTTATCACTGTCTCTTCACTTCTGGAAACTTCACCTTTCATTTGTTCCAGAGATTCCCATCTTGGGGTTTTCATTTCTTCTGTTAGTCTTTCTTATCTTCAAGTGATTTTTGTGTACAAACACGAAAGGTGCCAGGATCACCACAATGAGATTTGTAATTTGAAGACACTTCATCATATTACGCTATTTTGTTTTCTTCTGTGACTCAAGTACCTCTTCATTACTGAAGCATCTATGACACATGTTAGGGTAACTTACTTTGGGGGCTCGAGGGAATGAGCTAGCCAGTGAAGGTACACTGTCATATGTAGCTGGCCTCCCTGAAGGCCATGAACCCTCCTTGGAAGCCAGGTCAAAAACCCTCAAGCTTGGAAGACACTCAATCCATTCCTCGGCCAGCGCCCAAGACACGGCTCATGGTGCTACCCAGAACTCCACCACTTTTCATTTAGATGGTTTTCCTCGTTCACCGTCCTTCATGTAGCCCCGGCCTGGGCAGTGTGTGGACATGGAGAGGCCTGAAGGCTTGGTCCCTCCAGGGACTTACCCAAATCTCCCAAAAATGTCTTTCACAAATTTGAGACAGATCTTGCTGTTCTCTCAAGCATATCCCATCCTCCTCAGAGTGCAAGCATCAGCGTGACTATCCCTGCAGGGGTCTCCAACTTCGGACCTCCTGGGGCCCAGTGGGAGATCAAAAGGGCAAGGTCTGGAGGCCCGCTCCGCACCCTCATGCCTGCCCTTCCTGCCCATTCAAACTCGGTCATCACAGCTCAGAGAAGCTTCCTGCATGGTCTGTCTGAAGGACACCCCACTGCTCTTTTCTTAGAGAGCCCTGGATTCTCCTTTCCCAGCACACACACAAATCAGGATCACCCCTTTGTTTATCTGATCATTTGTTTATTGGTTGTATCCCCCTTGTTAAAATGGAAACTCCACTAAAGAAGTGTTTTCCGGTTTCATTCATCGATAACCCTCCTCCTCTCAACCTTCACACTGTGCCTCGTACTGAATTCTTCCCCCTTCCTTGATGCACAGTCGGTTTTTCCTTCTGTCCTCCACATCAGCCATTTCTTGGCTTACAACACCCTGCTGTCTCCCGACGGCCTCCCCACTCTTTACCTGACAGATTCCTCCTCATCCCCCAGGTTTCAACTGATAAACCCTACCTTCAGGAAGCTCCTGTGATACAGGACGCCCCCAATCAGCTGAGAGCCCTCTTGCGGTCCATCTCTCATCTTCCCACCACCCCAAAAGGTTGCACTTGCCGTCTGATTGTCTGTCCTACTAGAACTGGTCAGAACTGGTCGAAACTCCCAGTGGGGTGGTAGGTCCATAGTAGGTACTCAGGCGATGCATTCTTAATAAATGAATAGATAGTGCAGCATGGAATATTTAAATTTAACTATTATATTATGTGATAGCCACTAATGTAACCCACATCCTTTAATGCTTACAACAAAACTTGAGCCGCTCATTAAGAGAGTGAGGGCTAATTTTGCCACAGATAAAGCCTTCACTGGAAAGGTCAAATAGAAAAGGGGGCACAAATAATGCTCAGACATTTGGCAGAAGCGTAAACACATTTCATAAATAAATATAGTAGGAAAGACTTGATACCTGACTCCAGAGAAAAATGAATTAAAATTCTACTCAGAGATCGTTTTTCCTTCTCTGGTTTGCCCAAATCCAAAATGTTGGTGGCACCTTCTGAGAGTGAGTGTGTGGGAAAGCAGGCCTTGTACCTTATGAACGTGGGAAGTGTGAATTCCACAGCCTCCGCACAGGCTAACTGGGTGATGCTTATCATGCTTGCCAATGCACACTCCTGGCTCCAGCTGGTCTACTTCCAGGTGTTTATTCTGTAGAGATCTTGTCACATGTAAAGTGTAATTTGCTTTCAAAGTTATTGACCACCAGGTTGCTGGTAAGAACAAATTTCTGAACTCCGTAAATGCCTCTTGATTCAGGATACTTAATGAATTTATGCTTTAGCTATACATGGGAAAGCATTGGGTTTCTTTAAAAAGAAAAATAGCAAATGTTTTTATTAACTAATATGAAATGGGCCGCAAGATAACAGACTTTGGATCTGGGCGTGGTGGCACACACCTGTAATCCCAGCACTCAGAAGGCTGAAGTAGCAGGATCATTGCAAGTTCAAAACCAGCCTGGACTTCACAGTGAGTTCAAGGCCAGCCTGAATTGCA